>CATIWF010015367.1:0-37120 GCA_949630135.1 Balakata baccata | reverse complement strand
ATGTAATTAGGTACGACAACTTTTATAAATTGTCTCAATATTTTTTATCCCTAAAAAATTGTATAAATTATTATTTCCTAAATTTTATTTAATGTATTATTAAATTCTAAATACTTTAATTTATAATTTATTTATTTATTTTAATTTATTTACTTAATGTTCATTAACTATTAGTAAATATAATTTATCAAATTCTAATTTATAAATTGTGTCGTTATTTTTCTAAAAAATAATTAATAAAATTTAATAAATAAATTTAATTAACAAAAATAATTTGTTGTAAATTTGTACAATGCATGCATGCAAAATAAAAGTAGGGATGTGGAAAAAAAACTTGGAAGTGTCAAGTGAGCCACATCAAATAGCGCACATTGTTGCTCGCCACTTGAAGTGGCGTGCGTCAGTAAAATCACCTCAAACCCTGGCGAGCGTCAGTAAAACCACTCAAAATCCGGAATTACTGTTAAAAGTATTATAAATTCATAAATATCCGAAAAATCACCCCAAAATGGTAAATAATTTGGATGACTACCACAAATTAAGAAATTCATCTAAATTATGTATTCATTGGCTAGATAGGGGGGAAAAGATGTATGTTTAGCAGTCAGTTTTTTTTTTTTTTCCAAACAGGAAAAATAATAGAACCCGGATTCTAATCTTATGAATTTGCTACCAAAGACGCAAGATGCAATTACTATTGATAAAAATCGTTCTCAGTAATTTTATCTTCAAATTAATTACCAAAATACTTGCTGACATAATAGCTATTATCTCTTCCAGGATAATCTCAAAAGAGCAATTTGTTATCATTAAAGATCACCATATTGAGCATTGCATTGCCTCGGAATGTGTCAATATTCTAGACAGAAATACACGAGAGGGGCATATGGCTCTTAAATTAGATATTAAACAAGCTTTTGATTCAATGAGTTGGTTTTTTTTTTATTATTGAAGTTCTGAATTGTTTTGGATTTAGTTCAACTTTCAGAAGATGGATCATGTCGATTTTCTCCTCAGCTCGCCTTTCTGTTGTTCTCGATGGCATAGCTAAAGGCTATTTCGCTTGCTCAAGAGGTGTGAGACAGGGTGACCAGCTTTCTCCCATTCTTTTCTGTATAGGTGAAAATTTCCTCAGTCGGTATTTAACACAATTGGTAGAGTCGGGACTCAATGCATGCCGGCCTTGATTTCAAGGTGCCTTTGCACTTATTCTTTGCTGATGACGTGCTTTTATTTGGTAAAACATCTTTATCAAACTTGGCTACCTTTAAAAATGTCTTTGATGCGTATGGTGCTTTATCGGGGCAGCTGGTCAACTGGGACAAATCTGATGCTATATTTGGTTCTAGAATTCCTTTAAGAATAATTCAGCATATGATGCTTTTTTCAGGTATGAAACGAGGTTATCTTCCTTTTCAAATATCTTGGAATACCTCTTTTTAAAGGTACCTTGTTGAATTCACCTTCAAAACATCGTTGATGTTATTTTTGCCAAGCTTGATGGTTGGAGAGGAAGACTTCTTTCTGTGGCAGGTCAAGTTTGTCTGGTGCAATCGGTTATTGAAAGCTGGTTTATTCATAGCTTTATGGTTGCCAATTCAGCTTCTTGAAAAAATGGATAAGGCAATTAGGAACTTTGCTTGAACAGCTTTAGACAGGTTCTATTATCAAGAAAAAGCTAGTCACAATCTATCTCTTGGGATCTCTTCTGTCAACCCAAATCAGAAGGCTGGATGGGTGTTAAAAGCTTGAGAACTTTAAATATTGCTCTTCTTTATAAGCTCGCAGCCAAGTTGTAACGAGTATATTCTCTTTTCTAAGAGATCGATATCTTGATTGTTCGAAACAGCCTCAAATTGTTCCATCATCTATTTGGGGATTAATTAAGCATATTTACACAGACATCTACAATCACTCCTCATGGCTTATTGGTGAAAATTCGAAGCTGACATGACAGATGTATGGGGAATTCATTAGCTGCACGACTCGATTTATATCGAAGAAGCCATCTTGCGGGTTCCGTCTCAGACTATTATGTCAATCGAGAATGGCAGCTTCCAGAATTTTTCAGATTGCCTTATCCGCAAATAGCAGCTGACATACAACAGACTCAAGGCACTTATTTTCAAGAAGATACTTATGTTTGGCATGACTCAATAGATGGAACTATCTGTGGTAGATCTGCTTACAATTATTTGCGCTCAAACCTTAATTCTAAAGCATGGAGTCACTCAATTTGGAACTTTTACGTACCTCCTTCACGCTCTATACTATGCTGGAAACTATTTCTCAACAAGATCCCTTGTGATGATATTTTAATAGGTAAGGGCATTGTTATCGTGTCTTCTTGCAGACTCTGCTTGAGAAATTATGAGACTCTGAACCACTTGTTCGTGGATTGTCCTTTTGCGGCTGCTCTGTGGAAAGCTATTGGAGATACATTTGGAGTTTCAATTCCGAGAAACATATCACCAGTGCAGGTTTTTTAATTAGCTCAAAGCTTAAAATTGAGCTCTCAAATCATGTTTTTGTTCCTAACAGCAATAATTACCTGTTTTTGGGTAATCTGGAAAACACGGAACAAAATGGCCTTTGAAGATGGTATTGCTTTCATGTTTAGCTCTTTGCAGGTGATTTATAAATCATTTAAAGACTGTGAGATTTTTCACATAGGCTCCGCAAGGAATTGCCAGAATGATTTGTTGATTTTAAGGCGGCTTTGCATTCAATTCATTCCGAGCAAAGCACCTTCCATTATTCAGGTCACATGGCAACCTCCTCCACATACATGGATAAAGGTAAATACAAATGGCTCTGCTTTGGGAGCTCCAGGTAAATGTGGTGCAGGTGGAGTGTTTCGCAACTGCAGGGATTTGGTCAAAAGAATTACAAGATAGGTTTGTGTTTGAAGTTAAAATACATGCGGGTATTTATGCGATATGTAAAGCAAAAGAACATGGTTGGGATAATATCTGGCTGGAGAGTGACTCTACTTATATTGTTCATCTCTTCAAGACGAGAAGCATTAAAGTTCCTTGGTATTTGCTATCGAATTGGTCTCGTTGTCTTCATCAGTTTTCCAACAAGAACTTTGTCATCTCTTACACCTTTAGAGAAGGAAATTGTGTGGCAGATAGGCTTGCCAGAGAAGCAACTGATCAAACTCAAGCTACATGGTTTTCACCACCACCTTTTCGCTATCACTACCTTTTGCATGATGCTCAAGGAATGGGGCATTACAGATTCTTTTGATTGTTTTTCTAATTGTTTCATTCTTTTTTGTAGCTTGTACTTTTTTAATTATCTTTAATAAAGTTTTTTGGGTGCTCTTGTGATGTGAGTGCTAAATATGTGTCAGCCTAGGTACCATACATTTCTGAAGTTTCCCATAACAATTTATTTAAAAAAATTAATATCAGTGTCAAAAATATAATAATATAAAAATTAAAATCTGTTAGCATAAGGGTTGATTGTGATTCAAAATAAAATCACTTCCAGCAAGCTACTTGTGACACATCAATTGATACATTAAATTTTCATGATACATCAACTTTCCGATTACGCATTTAAAAATTGGTCGTAAGTAACTTTAGTAAAATGAAAATAAAGTTCTGTGAATTTTTGGGACAAAAAAAGTACTATAATTTTACTGCAATAAAAACAAAGTTTAGTAATTATAGATAAAATTAATCAGATTATGTGAAGAATTCAACAAATATTGCTATTGTTTGTGTAAGAAGACCACCTTGTAGGTGTTCAAATGCGGTTCAAGACTTCAAGTAAGAAGCAATGACTCTCAGCCATGGTCACAAAAAAAATCTCCTCAATCTGACCACATTGGACCTTCCCAATTGTAGAATTTGACAAAACTGATTTCTATTGAAAACTGCTGAAAACCACAAATAACAGAGCTGTTATTCTTGCAGCCAAAAACAATTATCCAATTTCTTTGGAAAAATCTGAAAAAGCTACACTCTATTTTATTTTTCTCAATTTTGTTTTGTGTCCGCTGATGAAAATTGAGGTTGTCAGGCTCACTTGTGGCAGATTGGAGTAAAGACACCATTAGCACCAATCATCCATGTCTTTGGTCATGAACTTTCATTCATGCTCCACCTCTTCAAACAAGCCTTGTGTTGGAATTAATGGAAATGGATGCATAGTCTACCTTCTATTCATTCTTTTGGCTGTTAAAAAAAAAATTTGATAATATATAGTAGCAACTCAGGAATAAATATAAGGATATACAAATATATTAATGTTTTTCAACAATGAGTTAAATAGAGACTTTACTCAAGCAGGTTTTTGGAAAATAATAATGAAAATCTTGAAAGCCTTACTGTTAAGAACTCTGCTGGACTTATACCTGAACAATGAGACTTTAACCAGATTGTTTGGCCACCACAGTTCCCTAGCTCAACCAGATATCATCTGAAAAGTCCAGATCTCAAGACTAGTGACTCAAAAACAATATCAGCACATTGAAGAGTGGATTCATAAGTTGAATTACATCTAGCACATAGTGTTATAATTTGATTTACTTGTTCATACCCTTTGCAAATAATTGCATAAAAGGGTTGGTTCCAAATTCTGGCACAAAATATACTGCAGACATACTGGTCAATTATAGAACAGATGCCAACACATGCAATTTCCTTTTTGAAATTAAAGTAAAAGTGTGTTTTTCTTTTCTTGTTTAGAGATGGTTTTTACATTTAATAAAGCTATAATACTAACAGATTCAATTCAATACAATAGGACAAGTTCTACATCATTGCTGATTAGATATATATTTTATTTTTTCTGCAGAATGAAGCAGCAAAAAAATTGAAGTTGAATTTCAAATAGGATGATCAATCATCTGACAGAAAATTGCTTATTCAAAAAAGGAAAATGACAAATTCCAATTGACACCTCTACCTATAAAATGTAAATAAGCTCAAAGATATTTGATATCCAGACCAAAACCCCTAGTTCATTTCCACAATGTTATAAAAATAATATCACTAGATCTTAGATACTCAACTTGTCCCTCAGCATCAGCAAAAAACAGTCTTTCCTTTACTGGACTACTATTTGTTGGGTCAGACTATAGGTATTCTCAGACAGTCAACTAGAACCACATACTGAAACTAATTATGTTTATGCTGGGTAGGACCCCAAGAGCGACAAAACACTCTCTTATGAGTTTTAAAATAACTGTATATTCAGGACTTGAACTCGAGATATTTGGTTCAACTAGAAGAGACTCATCCCATCTTATCCACACTCTCAAAGATTGCTAGACTACAATTTACACAATCCTAAAAGCTGTAACATGAAGAAAACAACCATAAAAAGGTTTATGACTTTCTGTTGTCTATTCATCTTGAACTTAGATTGATTTAGCAGTAGAATTTACCTTGCTTTTCTAACCACACTTCCTTTTTTAGAACCATGTACTTTGCCATCTACCTTCAATTTGGAAATGTTGTCTTCATCCACTAACTACACATAACTTTATCCTTATCTGAGCTCATTAATTCATCCACTAATTCTACAGAACTTCAACCTCATCTGAGCTCATTAAATCTCTTTTCTCACAATTTTAGGCATTTGTGTTTTTGACATTTTGGAAAACTTATATTGATGATAAATAAGCATTAATTAGTTTAGAATCTTGAAGGGAAATAACCATAGATATTTTAAGATTTTTAACTAGTCCTCCACTACCAATATCAAAACTTATCATAAAAGCAGGCATATACCATAATTGTTGCATAAAAAGCATGTCTTATCAACTAATGCATAAATGTTTTTGGGTGAATGATTAGAACATACCCTTTTCATAAACCATGCTTGAATAGTATTATTAAGGTTGTCTTCCCATTCCCATTCATACTCCTTCCCTCCTGTTTTAACTTGGCTAAGATTTGGCGTGTTTACGACTTGAGCAAATATCTTCATGCTGGGACATTTTATAACAAACAATTCTTCCAAACAGGGGAAATAGAAAGTATTCTTACTTGAACAAAAACTTGTGAGATGTGGTAGATCATCAAGTACCAAATATTCTAGTTGAAGGAAACTTATCTCATCTTTCTCTCCATCGAATTCAACCGCTACTATTTCTTGCATCATTTTACATCTCCCGATATACATTATTTTGAGGTGCACAAGACTTTTAGCTGTTGAGGCAGTTATTAAATTTATCATCCCATCACATTTTGACACTTGTAAAATCGTCAAATTTCGGAAATATGCATAGGAAGGCACTAGAACTTTCAATCTTTTGCATTCCCATACTTGTAATACTTGTAGATTCAGAAAAATAGAGTCATTATCATACACCACATCTTCGAGATTTGGCAACTTAGAAAGAATTATTTTTCTCCACCTAGGTGTTAACTTATGATGATTGTCCAATCCTTTAATAGATATTTGTTTCACTAAAGAGTCATTCAAAACTAGCTTCTCCATAGTTGGTAAACTTTTAGATGGAAAAAGTAGTTCAATGACCTTCAATTTAGAGAAAAAATTAGGTTGATTGTTGCCATCCAGTTTGTGTTTGATAATATCCCAGTCTATTTCTAGTTCTTCTAACCTTGGCATTGAAATCTACAAAACCAAAAAAATAAATAAATAAATAAAATAAAAGAAAGAAAAACGAGAAATCATTACTTTTCCGAACGGACTAATTGCAAATTACAAGGAATGCAAAAACCTTAATGACACATACACATGCAAGTGAATACAAATTTTTAAAATTTCATCATATTTAGTTTATTGATCCAAATCAAATCAGGCTTCATAAATATTTCCCAACTTCCATGTACCAATTTGTCAATTTGAAAAAGGCATGAAATGGAAATTGTCCCTAACAAATTTTGCTTTTAAAAAATTTCAAATTTATGGCCCTTGCTTCTAAATAAATTTTATTTCGTTTAACTTTTGTCCTCGTGGTTAACTATTTCTATTAGTTAATTAAACACACTAATTTTTCGAAATTAGATATGTTGAGTAAAATTATAAATTTTTATTATAGTTATTTATCATACTTTGTTCTACTTCATTTTTAAATATACTTATTAGAATAACACACAAATAATACTTCTTGTCTACAAATTCATAGCCTCTTTAACTCCTAATCCTTAGTTTCTTAATCCATTTTGATAATTTATAACAAAGCAATTGATTTTTTTGATCAAGTTTTTATTATTATATATGAATAAGAACAACACGAGGGATGACTATAATTACCACCAACACAAAATTTTATGATCTTGTTAAAACCCAGAGTTAAAATTAAATCACATAGACTCTTATTGGTAGGTAATGCAGGTGATTAGTCTATTAATATTTCAGAAAGGAAATACTGGACAAACCTCATGTCGCTCTTGCATTCTTATGATTTGCTTCCTAATTCCTTCATCTGATTCTGGATTTTGTTCCCTTGGGAGTATTGGGGACATGAAATCCTTCATATTGGGACAACCTTTTATGCTAATCTTTTGTACTGAAGGAAGTGTTACCCTAGGTAATTCTGTTTCCTCTGCTTCCTCTTGTTTTATTATTGCCTCCATCATCTTACAATTTTCTGTTTCTATTTCTTCGAGATTAATGAGGGATAAAGCCATGGATTGAGTAAATACATATTTCAAGCTGCTACAATTATGCACTATTAGTGAAACAAGGTTCTTAAAATCAAGCATACCCGCAGGAACTTTATTCCACAATTCACTCAACTTCGGTAGATTAATCAACTGCAATTTCCTCAATTCTGGTAAGAGACCATGCCCACCTTCAACAGATACATCTACCAAGTCAAATACTACTTGGATTGAGTCACAGTCTCTTACATTTATCTTTGTCAAATTGTTCAAGAACTGCAGTTGATTGGCTAATATAGCTTTTGAGGAAGATGGATCTTCAATCACGTACCAGTTACTTGCATTTTGGAGGACCTTTCAATCTCAAAAGAAAGCCTTGTTAATGAAAGAACTAACAATATTATAAGAAATTATATAAGAAACATAGAAATGTGAGTACGCACCTTTTTTCTGAAACATTGAGATGCTATGGTCGTATTGAGATTTTCGTCCCAGTACTGTACTTCATATTTCCAATATTGTCGTACTCCTTGTAGTTTTGGTGCACTTAAGACTCCGCCACAGAAAAACTTCATCCGCAAGCATTCCTGAACGATTACATTTTCTAGCAATGGGAAATGGAAGGCATAGTTCCCTGCGCAAAAGCTGTATAGTGTAGGTAAATCTATAAGCTCTAGACATTTCAATTGATTGAAAGTAATCTCATGCTCTGCATTATCTTCATCTTTTGCCACAATTTCTTTCATCATCTCACAATATTTAATTCTCAATTCCATAAGGTGTACCATAGTTTTAGCTGTTGATGTGGTTACCAAATTCTCCAATTGATGACAGTGTGCTACATGCAGAGTCGTCAGATTTTGGAAAGAAACTGATGATGATGCATCTATGTTCTTCAGGATAGTACAAGATTCAACTGTCAAGTATTTTAGTTTACGAAAACATTGAAGCTCCAAATGTTTCAGCTGATTAAAAATAAAATCATCATGCTTTGGATCATCTCCAACCTTTGTCACATTTTCTTTCATAATCTTACAATATTCAATGCACGATTCCATAAGGTGTAATGTAGTTTTGGCAGTTGACGTGGTTACCAAATTTTCCAGCTTATGACAATATGCCACATGCAGATTTGTCAAATTTTGGAAAGAAACTGAGGATGGTGCTATGTATTTCAGGTGATCACAATCTTTAACTTTCAAGTATTTTAGTGGTACAATTGTAGTACCATTTTGTTCCTCACTAGCACATGTTTCATCATCAAACAAGATTGATTCTATACGCTCTAAATAACTGTCAGTGATGACAAGTTTTTCCAAGGAGTGAAGCTGCCTAAGAAAACCAAACGGGAAACCACTACCTCTATCTTTTAAATAATGCAATTTAATCACTTTCAATCTGGAAAAGCAATCTATTGAAAACTCAATAGAGTTTTCACAATCTAGCATCATTGCCTCCAAGTTGGAACAAACCTAAAAGAGCATAAGAATCATGTTAAAATAAAAGATAATTAAGATAAAACAGAAAAAAAAATTCAAACTTTTTAAACTTTAAAATTTTAATTTATGATTTATACTATTATAAAATTGTGCTTTATATGATTTATAAAACAAAAAGGAAAATACAAATAGAGTATACTTATCATTCGGGGTATTTAAGCTTTAAAAGTTCTAATATTTGGCTTATATTCAATATTGATACATTATTTATAATTATCAAGAATATATTCACATATGAAAAAAGGGAGAGTGAAGGCAGAGTTTGAAGTACCTTAACATTTAATTTCATTGTTTCATGACACCCACGTACTTTCAAATATTTCAACTTTGGCCACTCACAAAAATATGTTTTTGGATATAAACTTCTCAGTTCCCTTAGATTTTGAAGTTGAACGAAGATTAATTCAGGAAAATTAAAAATATGAGGGGCTTCATCTGCTTCTACACTTTTTCCCTTTCCAACAATATGTTCCACCTGACATCTCCTTACTCGAAGCTGTTCAAGTTGCAACAGATCACATGCTATGAATGTTGGGAATATATATTCCATTACTCCACAATCATAAGCCACAACTGATTTGAGATTTTGAAAATTGAATAGTCCATTTCCACCTTCACAACTCCATATATTCTTCAATGACTCCATAGAATATATCTTTAAGTTTCTCAACTGAAATGTTGCCACTTCATTGGAATTAAAATTGCTCAATTGATATATCTCTTCAATTTTAGGACAAAAAGATAAATACAGCTCCTCCAGTCTCTGGAATCTTCTAACCGCATTGGATGAAAATACAGCTAATAGATTCCCACAGCTTGAAATTCTCAATGATTCAAGTTTACAAAAGGAATCAGTTGTAAGACCACATGCCGCAGATGCTGGGAATGCATATTCTATAACTCCACACTTTTGAACCTCAACTGATTTTAGATTTTGAAAGCTAAAAAGTCCAACTTCATCCTCACTGCTCCATATACGCTTCAATGAGGCCATAAATTTTATCTTTAAGTGTCTTAGCTCAAATGGTGCCACTTCATTAGAATTCAGCTCTCCCAATTGATATATCTCTTCAATTTTGGGACAATAATATATATTCAAATCCTCTAATCTCTGAAATCTTCTCACTATGTTCGATGAAAATATAGCCAATAAATTCCTACAACTTGAAATTGTCAATGATTTAAGTTTGTAGATTGAATTGCCTATGAGTTGACTAGTGTGCCATATATACTCCAAATTCTCCATATCAGAGACTCTCATTATTTGCAAATTAGGAAAAGTAACCTGCAAATAATAGTATTTAAATAATTGGTTAAAGTTCACTGAAAATTAAGTAACGGTGTAGACCAAATTTAGATTATACCCCAAGTATTAAAAGGATGAGTTATTTTTTAAAAGGTTGTGACATAAAATAATAGAGTTTTTGACCGATAAACTCAAATCATATATGAGTTAGGAACATGTTCTAATTTACTCAACTAACATGTTCTAATTTACCCAACTGACTCATTAACAAATGTATCTTTTTTTTTTAATATGATAAATTTTTAGATATGTTTGGATAACAAATAATTACTCTCCAACAATAGGTTTTGTTTTTACTTAATAAACCTTAATTCAATGTGACCTTAAACGATTTATTAATTAATGAAATAGGAAGTATAAATTTAAATGTGACTAATTATCAGTTCACATAGAAATAGAAATATATTATTAAAAAATGTGAAATATATATTAAAGAGGAGTAAGCACATCACCATATCATTGAAAAGGGATCGAATGTCACAATTGTCGCCATTGCTTGAAATATTACTCACAATATTCTTCAACATATGACATTCTTTTATCTCCATTTTTCTGAGTGATTGAAATTCAATGGGGTAGCCATTACTAAATCTTTTCAAATTTGGAAGATCAGCAAGGCAAAGGAACTCTAGATTATGAAAGACAATCTTATTGATGCTCCCCTCTGCGAGTATTATCTCTTCTACCAAGTCACAATTTTCTATCACAAGTCTTTTCAATTGCAAAAGACTTCTAACTATTGAACTTTTAAATATATACTTCAGCCTCCCACAGCTCCTCATGATCAAGCTTATTAAATTAGAAAAAATAACCTGCTTATAAAATACTCATTTAATGATCAAGTCTTCCAATAATAACCAGAATAAAAAAATATACATATTTTTTCAACACACAAGGCCCTTTACTATAATTTATTTTGCATCAAAAATTAATTTAAACGAAATTTAAGTAGCACACTAGAAAATATTGCAATATGTTATGTTACAGCTAGAATTTTGAATAACATGATTAATATATTAAATTATTATAATTATTAAAAAAATATATTTACATGTTACTGTAAGAAATTATTATGTGTATCACTATAGGCTAATTGTGCAAATGGTACCAAATATTTTCACTTTATTACAATTTGGTACCAAACCTTTCAATTGTTGTAATTTGGTACCAAAATTTTCAAAAATATTACAATTTAGCACCCAAGTCAAAATTCTAATAAAAAAGCTGATGTGGCACGTTGACTAGCTGACGTGGCATGTTGACCGCAGATGTGGTATGCTAACATGGCATGCCAACATTTCTGAAAGTTTTGATCAAATTGCAACAATTAAAAAGTGTAGTACTAAATTATAACAAATTGAAAAAGTAAGGTACCATTTGCACAATTATCCCATAACACTACATTTTTTTTGTAATAAAAAATTCTTCCTGCATAAAAAAATTCTAAATTTATTAGCAAAATCCAATTTAATTTAAATTTTAAACTAAATTTTCTATTTAAAAGTTTCATAGAAATATGATTCCAATTGATTTTGCTCAAAATTGAGTTGAATTTTTTATAACTAAAGAATGATAGACTAATTTAAACCATAATATTAATTTTTAATTTGAATGATAAAAGCCTATTTTGAAAGAGACCAGAAAGTGGGTATGATTGAAGTCCAAAAGTGCAAAAGGTCCATGCTCTTGTCATTAATTCATACCGCAAATTATAAAATGGATCCCTATTCACGTTGTATGGCACACTAGGGATTCTTTGCACATGTGAGAGATTGTGGCAATTTTATAAAATAAAACAAACTTACACAATTATTAAAACACAATAACAATTTTGTAATATTTACAAACTTCTTTTGAGTGTCTCAAGCAAGTTCATTTGTTAACTACTACAAGTTCATTATATAGTAAGTACAGGTTCATTGAGTCTTACCTACAAGTTCATTAAACTTGAGTGGTGAGTTCATTACTTTTTATTTAAAACTCAAGTTAAGTAGAGGTTTATTGAGTGTTAACAACAGGTTCATTAATTGTTAACTATAGGTTCATTAAACTTGTTTAATTTTTTATGTATTTGTTTGTTTAGTTGAAAATTAAAAGTTCATTATTTTGTGCATATAGATTTATTAATTGAAATGTATATGTTCATTTGTCATGGAGTGTAGGTTCATTATAATTTTTATTTATTGTATTAATAAGTATTAACAAACCTGCCATTGAAGTTTTAATGAACTTGTATTGTATAATTAATGAACATGTAATTAACAATAATGAATCTATAGTTAACAATTAATGAATCTGTACCTAAGAACCATTGAACTTTATGTATTTTAATATAATTAAGTTAAGAAAATAGTAATGAACATGTAGTTAACAGTCAATAAACAAGTAGTAAACACTCGATGAATCTCTACTTAACCTGAGTTTTAAATAAAAAGTAATGAACAAGTTATTCAAACTTAATGAACTTATAGTTAAGACTCAATGAACCTATATTTAACATTCGATGAATTGTAAAAAGTGAATTTGCGTATACTAAGACGCTTAAAAGAAATTTGTAAATATTACAAAATTGTCATCGTATTTTGATAATGTAAGTTCATTTTATTTTCAAAATTACTATAATGTTTTTATTGCTAAATTAATAAAAACTTTCACACGTTGGTCCATATTACTACATGGACAGAAATTCATATTATAACAATCCAATTCATTCAAAACTATATCATGCATCGCAATATTTGGGCTTGGACTATTTGGGGCCCATTTTCACAAATGCAATATCCAACTTTGATCATTTAAAGAAAAGTTTGAAATTAATTTACTTTTATTAGAATGGAAAACTTGTTTGAATCTTTTGTGTTACTTTGCAATGATGAAACATTGTTAATTTTTTTGACATACTTAAAATTTTTGGGTTTGGAAAGAAAAAAAACAAGAAGACATACTTAATGATTTAATAGTTCTAAATTTGTACATATTCTTTTATTTTTTTAAGAAATTTTATGCATATTCTTATTTAAATGCAAAAAACTAGATTTACTAAGTATAACATAAAAGCCTATCTTTGTTCTCCTAATTAATTAGTATGTACAATAAAAACACACTAACAACTGGAAAAAGGTCAATGAAGTAGCCAAAAGAATTTTAAAAAATGACATACAAATAAATAGTTCATTGACTAAAGTTTGAAAACAATGTATTTGGACAAAAAGAAAATTGCTAAATTCTTATTTATTATTTTCGGACCTAACTGTTGGTATGAGATAAATGAAATGTAAAATAAACTCATGAATATAATATAAATAGTACGTACCATTTTGCTTGAAATGCTTTCGAGTTGTGGTGAGAAAAGATCCTGCAAGCTTTCTAAATTATCCAAAGATAATGTCTCTAATATTGGAAAGGCACAGCATGAAGCACATAATCTTGAGTTGATGATATGTCGATTAACATAATCATTTCGAATGTGGAGATGTTTCAATTGTCGACAGCCTTCGTTGTCTATATCATATAACAAATTCTCATGAATTTCATTAATCTTATCTAAGTATAGAGCTTGAGTCCCTCTCAACAACTCTTTAAGCCCATTCCCCATATGAATAACTGACTTTAGACTCAGCCTTAGTATCTTTGAGGCTTCATTAGTCTCATCCCAAGTCCATCCATCTCCTATGAATATTCTATACCTTTGTAATCGTTCAAAGAAGATGAGGTTTGGCATTTCATCAGCATCAATCACTTGTATTTCTAAAGTTGTCAAGTGATGCAATTCTTCTAACTCCATAAAACTTATATTCCCTTCCACATCCCACTTGACAAAACTGTTACCCATATATAACTCTTCTAAACAAGACAACTTAGACAAGACATTTGCCGGAAAAATTTTGAGTCGAGTGCAATTCGTTAAATTTAACAATTTTAATTGACTCAATTGCTCTATTTGTTTAGGCAACTCAATAATACTAGAGTCGGCA
This sequence comes from Balakata baccata, assembly GCA_949630135.1. Classification (NCBI taxonomy): domain Eukaryota; kingdom Viridiplantae; phylum Streptophyta; class Magnoliopsida; order Malpighiales; family Euphorbiaceae; genus Balakata; species Balakata baccata. Next base: position 22,752 of record CATIWF010015367.1, on the reverse strand, counting down.
AAGCTAAGAACCTCTAGTTGTTTGAAATCTCCAATGATGGCTATATCGCCCAACTGGCATCCATCTAAATTCAAAGAATGAAGGTTTTTTAGGAAATGAAGAGATGTAGGCAAAGACATAATATGCATACTTGTCAAATTTAGCACTTTGAGTTCCCTAAAGCCTTCAAAATATGAATCAGGAATTCCCAAATTAAGATCCTTGCTGAAAAGTGAAAATAACTCTACTTTTGGGTATTCTAGACCTTGAGAAAGCTCGTTGATATCACAGTAAGGTAGAGCAATTTTAGTACAATCCCTACTTGGCCATTCCCTCAACACACGCCCACTAATACCGTAAAATGCATTTTGCTCTTTAGTTGCAATCGAGCGAGCAACATCTAGAACAACATTATGCATTGTCACACACCCATTCATATCCCCGTCTAGCAATAAGCTCTCTGTTTTGAGCTTTTCTATCATTTGAAATAACCTTTCCCTTGCATCTTGCAGTCTAATGATATATCCAAATAAACCCAGCCCTATAGCATAAGTTAGCAAGTGGTTGATTGGAATATTGGATCCCCCAAACAAAGCACAGAGCAAGAAAAATAACTTTACCTCATTGTTAGGCAGACTTTCATAAATAAACTTGAGAACCTTGTGCACTTTTTCATGTAATTCTTCATTTCCAAAATCAAATAGCTTCTTCAAGCTATATCTCCATTCATTTAACTCTCTATTTTTCAAATACATTGCAATTGTGATTACCAAGAAGGGCAAGCCTGCACATCTTTCGACAACTTCATTTGTTATAACTCGCAATTTTGGATCTTCAGCTTTACCCATAGTCATTTCGAACAGAGTCCTTGCCTCGTCCTCATGTAGAACCTCCAGCGAGAAATCTTTTTGTGTGCACATTTCAAAGCATAATACATCCTTGCTTCTCGCAGTTAGCAATATTTTGGATCTTCTGAGTTCATCGCCAAAAGGAATTCCTACAGATCTCAAATCATGTTCTGCCCAAACATCATCGAGAATGATGAGTACCTTTTCATACTTCAACCTATAATACAATCGACTTGCTCTCCCAGCAGGTACTTCCTCTGCGTCAAATTGCAGGCCCATGAAATTAGCAATATCCTCTTGTATTCTTCTCAAATCTGGTGTGCGAGAGACAGTAACCATAACCACATAATCAAATAACTCTTCTTCCATAGCTTTCCTAAAGACCTCCTTCGCCAGTGTGGTCTTTCCAATACCTCCCACACCATAGACCCCAATCACATTAGGATAGGGACCTTTGAGTGCATCCATAACTTGGTTCAGAATCATCACCCTTGATGGTAAGGCTTCCCTACTGTAAACAAATGGACCAACTATCTGCTGGAGAGGGGACATGAAGGAAATCGGTTCGAATTCCTTTTCCTTAAGAGGCTGTTCAATAGCAACAGCTTTCTTGGCTGCTTTCTTGCTCAACTGATAGCGAGTCTTCAAATTGGGACACAGTCCAACACAACACTTCTTCTTCAGTTCGTCTTCGCTTTGAATGAGTTGCTTGGCCTCCTGAATTTCAGTTTCGACACTGTTCATCCAGTTGGCAACATTTTCACAGATCTGTTCCCCATTTCTTTCAGCCTCATCGACGGACTGCTGCAACCTGGCTCTTTTGTTCGCCAGCTGCTCAGTTTGCTCCTTGAGTTTTTCAACGGTGCTATCACACTTGAAAGCATAGCTAATGTGTCGTTTGATTGAATCCAAAACCATGTTGACTGAACGAAAGAGTAGGTAAACGGGAGAGAGTATAAAGAAAGAGAATAGGGAACAACAGATGACCGGAACACGGAAGAGAGCAGTATAGAGTGGATGAAAGAGAAAAGGAAAGATCAAGAAAAACTTGAAGAAATAGAAATTTAAGAGCAAGAAAAACGGTGATAGCAATGGAGAATTTGTGGAATGGATCTGATATAATCGGTGAGTACAGTTGATGATATAAGGAAGAAGAAAGATGGACAACACAGAATAGGAAATGGTGAAGAATTTCAAAGGTAATCGATACAGAATGGGAAAAAGAAAACGAAGAGTAATTTTTGGATTGTAAGAGGAGTAGGTATGGGTGTTGTATCTTGTTATGTGGTGGAGTAAGTACGTGGGTGTTCATCTGCCCAAGACATTATAAGGGCTCATCAAAGCAAAGAGGTCGATGAATTAAATTTATAATAATTAAAAAATATATAAAATTACAGTAGTTATCCCACACGCATGATTTATAGAAAAAAAGAAAAGTTTACTAATTTTTAATTAGTTTGATTAAGGGAAGAGAGATTTGGTGATTCTCATATAAAAATTTCATTTCTATTACTTTTTTTTATTAACTAAATATTAACAATAGTAATCATTCATTCCCATTTTTTTTATGAAATAAACACCTGACACAGACTTTTAGATATTACCAACTTTCGTATGCAATTAAGATATATATATATTTAAAAAAAATTCGTGTACATATGAAATTTATCGTAAACTAAATTAATAAAAATTTACTATAAAAGCTATTTTATCTGTGTAATATTCTCATTATTTTAGTCTATGATCTAAACAAAAAAAAATTTCTTAATGGTTTCAACAATAGAACTGTGTGAAGAATATAAAGCATTTAGATTAAATTTAAGAGGGATTATGTGGTGTACTTTGCATAATTTACTTTAAATATTTTGAACCATTTAATTATCAATTTTTAATTTCATTCATTGATTATTAATAGCTGAAATTATAAGTTGATGACTTAATAGTTCTAAAATTATAGATATAAATTACACAAGGTGCAACCTCTATTTTTAGGATAAATTTCACCAACGGTCCTCAAATTATATAACTCGTAACAACTCGGTACTTGAAAGATTATTTGTAATACAAATGTACCCCAATTATGTAAATTGTAACAACTCAGTACCTCAATTTTTATTTTGTAACACAAAAATAACTCAACTTTTATTTTCTAACTAAATAGTACTTTTATCTTTGATTGGTAGTCTCCCTAACATAAGTGTAATATAAAATATCCACATCAAATGAATTTTAATAAAAATAAAATTAACTGTAATATTCACATCAGATAAATTTCAAATTTACTGACTGGATATTACAACTAATTTTGTGTTTTTTTTTTAAATTTATCTGGATATTTCATGTTATATTTATGTTAGAGAGATTAAGGGGTATTTGAGAGTATTGTTGAGTGTTTCGAAAGCAGATTTTGAATTTTTTTTAATTTAATTGACTAATTTTTTTAATTTTTTATGAATTTTTTTTAAATATGCTTCTGGAAAAAATACATATTTATCTGTATATACCAAAAATAATTTTCAAAACTCAAAAAAGTTAAAAATATAAAAAAATATTTCGAAAATCATTTTTTCCAAATACAATACTAAATGAACTCTGATAGTTATCATATAATTGGGTAGTTATCATATAATTGAGTAGTGTATGAACTAAATTACAAGAAATTTGTTATTATGTGAATCATCAAAATACAAAGGAAATTTTTGATTGAGTGTTAGCCTTGGTAAAACATCTAATTGGTAGTGAGTTAATTAAAATTTCATTTCTAATCTAAATGATTAAATTAGTGAGTACCCAATTTGGTTCACACACTATCCAATTACAAGATAGCTATTAGGGTTTATTTAGCATTGTATTTGGAAAAAAAAAGTTTATATTTTTAACTTTTTTGAGTTTTGAAAACTATTTTTGGTAAATACAGATAAATAAATATTTTTTCCAGAAGCATATTTGAAAAAAAAACAATTCATAAAAACTAAAAAATTAGTCAAGTAAATCAAAAATATTCAAAACATGTTTTTGGAACACTCAACAACACTCCTTAATCTCTCTAACAAAAGTATAACATGAAATATTCAGATAAATTTTAATAAAAACAAGAGCGATGCACATAGCAACAATATTTTGGCGTCGCTACTTTTAATTTAGCGACAACATGATGGTGTCGCTATTGTAAATCAATCATGAATTAGCAACAATACATTGGTGTCGCTAATGGAATTGCTAAATTATAATTTTCTTTTTAAAATAATAATTCATATTTTGATATTAAAATTGACTTGTTTTATAATGACCTGAATATCATATTTTGATTATAATCACATCATTCAACATTCATCATAATCCAAAATCAATTCTTTCAATATATTTTCTAACAATAAACTAAGACATTAAAATCTAAAGTTATATTCAACAATTCATTCATACAATTCATTGTAAGAAGCAAATTATAAGTATAAAAAAGATAGGCACATCATGAAGTGGATGGTGGACTTCTAGGTAAGGAAGATTGGCCATGAGCAGTACTAGTGGATTCAGACTGTGTGTTATGTCAAATCATGTATCAAAGTACGCATCTATTCCTCCATGGCAGCATGTAGTCACTGCTCAGCCTGCAGCTGTGTATCTCGAATGCGCTCCTCAACAAGCTGCTCAACTCGCTCATTGAACGTCTTTTCCATTTCCTCCCTAATTTGACTACGAACTTTTTCTATATCTATAGTGGAGTTAACTGAAGTTTGTGATGAGTTACCTTGGTCAGGGAACAAAAGTGAAGCCTTGATGTCCAAGACACTTATAGCTTCTACAAACACATGCAGACTCTCTAAAGGCGAAAGTTCAATTAGCTCTACCGAAGACTCTGATCCTTCTACATTGGGCTATGTTTGAGAAATAATCTCTTGAATACGTTACTGTGAATATAGAACAAGTGAAGTGGAAAAGGAGCATGAAATTTCTAAATTGAGGGAGAAGGTGAACTCTATGATTTCCAATTTCATTGCTTGCTTGAAGAGAATGAAATGCTGAGGAAGAAGTTGGTTGAGACATCTGATGAATATAATAGAATACATTCAAAATATAATAGGCATAAGAGGTGTTTTCAATTTGCAATTTGTATTTTTTTGGGTTTTATTGTCATTATGTGGAGACAAATGGGAAATGGAATCCTAAATGATAGATTGTATTTGCTATTGTGTAGTTATGACTATCAGCTGTTTGTAAAAATGTCGCAGTAAGGGTTGGCAGTAAGGGTAGTTTAATGAGACATACAAGCTATGTAATTGCTTGAATTCTGGCAATGTATATTCTTGTAAGTAGAGAGAATTTTGGCAATATATTACTCATACTAGACATGTAATCTATGTAATGAAATTTAATGGCAATATTAGTAATGACTATAAATGTTAATTTGCTAAGTTGTTTCCCCTTATCATAATTTGCTCAATTTGTGACATCTTTGAATGAAATAAAAGGACACTAATGAAATATAACAATCAGTCATAAAGCTAACAAAATATATTTGATATTCAAAATATATTGTCATTGTTTACAATTGTCATTCAAAAAATATGGACAGTAAATTTGGCATCACATTGCTTAATTTCATGTATTTCACAAAGTGAACCAGTGATCAATCTATATTGCATATGCCATATGCCTTATAGGCTTTGTTGACTATCCACAGCCTATATTGCATTGCATGTCATTCAGAAAATAAAAAAGCCTACATGTATTGCATATGCCAACCACAATACTATGTTGCATATGCAATGCAAAAAATCCTATGTGATAGTCCAAAAAATGGCCCCCAACCTATATACTATATATATACTATTATAAATAATCCACAAATACTAGGTTCCTAACCGTGCATCTAAATCTTCCATTGTTTATTCTTCTTTGGATCAACATCCCTTGTTGAGGAGGTTATTTTTCCTAATAGATAGTTGGCCATTTGGAATGGGTGTTCAGGCCTTTTGGAATTCTTGAATACAGTAGACCTAGTGGTATGCCCAGCACTAGTAGCCCCTGCAGTAGCATTCCTATCATTGGCAAACCCAGCATTGTCAGCCCCAGCAATAGTAGCTCTAGCAGTGGCAAACCTAGCATGAGATCTAAATAGTGTAATTACTGGTAGCCTGGGTGGCCTAGTCTCTCTTTGAGTACTTATAGCACCAGTAGCAACAACATTACAGGTCCAGAAGTGGCACTTATAAAGGGTGCTACTGGCCTACTCCTTGTTTGTGCACTTGCAGATTCCTATTACAGATCAAAATTCATATTCACATCCACCCATTAACTAATTACCACAAATTCCATATTCACAGCCACAAATACAAATAACCAACTAAAACAAAATTTACATTCACGGTCACACTTAACCAACTAATACAAAATTCATATGTAAAAAATACCTAATTTGTTGTGTTTGTTGCAGGCTGTGAACTTGAACTAGGATGTGAATCCGAATTCATAGTATGAGGCCTTGAAGGTGATGGTTGAGATGCACTTGGCGTATCATGTTTTCTTCTCTTTGTAGGTTCATTTTCATTCTAGCAATATTTCAGAAATATTAATAAATACATCAAAAGCAATATAAGAATGAACAAAACAAAACTTCAATTAGGTAGAATATATTACCACAATAAAGTCTGAAGTTGATGATGATCGTTTTTGTTTTCCTTTGCCTTTAATGCATAAAGTTCATCTATTCTTAGCTAAACCCAATCTAACTCTCCTTTGCTAAGGGGTTTCTCCTTTAATAGCTGCCTTACAATCTCGTACATTATGTCCTAATTGATCACACTTACCGTGTGCAATATTACCTCTTGTAACCCTTTAGGGATTCTTTGGTTTATTTGCCCTTCTAATCCCTTCTTTTTGGGTCTACCTGTAGGCTTCCTAACTATATTGGGTTCAATATCAGGCATTTCAATCCTTTCCTATTTAGCTTTGCTAGGTATAGGGACAAAGACATGATTATAGACAGACAATAATGTATTTTTCCTAAAACAGTTATGAACATAGTCTTCTGGTCTCTACCTATTTCTATATATTGCAGAAACATCATGCTTACATGGGATTCCAGGTCCCACATTTTATAAGAGCATGTTTGTAAATTGAGATCAACTGTACAAGTTAGGTCATAGTAATCTACCTCATACTTCTTTCCAACTAGTGTGCAAAACAACTTCTACTAAGCTCTTTTGTCTTCTTCTGTTTGTCTTATATATTTGGGTAGATATCACCTTGATACTTCACCATAAATGTATACTTGACAAAAAACCTCTTTATCAACCTTCTCCTAATCCATTCAAACATGGACAGAATATGCAAATCTCTTGCATTCCTTATGTATTTGGATCATGTCTCATGACCCAATCATATGCATCTTGATTCAGCTTCTTTAACTCTTCCATATGGTCATTCCAAAGCTTTTTTATACCAACACTAACAGCAAACCGTAACTGCTTCTTATACTCTAGTTCCTTGAAGTGCTTCTTAAAGTTTTCATACATATGTTTCACACAATGTATATGGTTAACATTGAGATTAATTGCATCAAATACCTTAATCAGATCCTAAAAAAATATACACTGACTCAAAGTTAGAATAAAATAGCATGCTTATTATTCAAAATCAGAAGGGTTGGAAAATTACCTTTTATTGATCAGATATGAATATTCAACTTATTTCCTCAGGTCTGCCATAGTCTTCAAACAAGATAGTAAGAAACCATACCCATGATTCCTTATCCTTTATATGAACAAATCCCATAGCAATTGGAAACAAATTTTCATTCCTATCTCTTCCAACTAAACAAAGCAATTGTCCTCCCATTGATGTGTTCAAATGACATCCATCAATACCAACTAGTGGTCTAATACCACTAAAAAAATCTTATCTTTGAGGTGCAAACCTCATGTACATATAGCAGAAGACCACTATTTCTCTAGGTAGTATATTTACAATGCCATCTTTATTAGGTTTAGGATCCATAGTGCTTAGTTCTATTGACAATTTCATAACACTTCCAGGCATCCTACTTCTTATGGTTTCAACATAGTCATATAATCTCCTATAGTGCTCCTTCACATCTCCTTCTATAATTTTCTTAGCCATTCTCTTTACCCTATAACACTTAGCAAGAGAAACATTAACACCTAACTCTCTCAAATTTTTTCCTCATTACATTTACATCCCACAAGATTTTCCCTAAATTCTAATAGATATTTTTGTCCCATTCCCCTGGGCAAGAATGTTCTGGCTTGAAGCTTTTGATTTGAAAGGTGGCAGTGCCTCTGAACTTGAATGCATGTATCATGAACCCATATATTTCTTGCATATTACTATGATTTTTGTGTTGTTATTGTTCATGAATACATAATAGTGTCCTCTTTGAATAGCCCAATCTTTTAAAGCTTTCCTAAACACTTTTATAGGTAGTGCATTTCTTACCTTTAATAAGTTATGGGTTATGCATTCCAGTCACCTCATCAAACTCAAGATATACCACATCTTCATCATCAGATCCTCTAATTGAATTCAATTCATCATCACTGGGAGCATCCTCATTGAATTCTTTAAAATCATCTTCATTCAGGTCTGCTGTGTTACTTGGATCAACAGATTGAAATCCCATATTTATGGCTTTGCTTGTTGCCTCTTCACTATCACCATCTACTTAGTTATATATGCCATCATTACTGCCCTCATAATCATTGTATGACTCACTTGGATCTTCACTACCAATTACACTTGACACATCATCCTCATGTCCACTCATAGTGTAATCTGAATCAGATGACTCACTCCTCAACTATTCTTCATCAAGCTGTTGTTCCATAGTGTAACTACCAAAATATCTACTACTCCTACATTTATTGCTAGTGGCATTATCATTTTCCTCAACCCCAGTACCATTGAACTCAACACTTGCTTCATTTTCCTCAACCCTAGTACTATTGAACTCAACATTTGCTTCATTTTACTCAACCCTATTAGTTGTTACTTCCATATTGGTATCTTTCCCATGCTCTCTAGAACAAGTTACCCCCACATTTGCTAGATTTTCCTCAACCTCATTTCCTGTACCAGTAGCACATCCTATATTTGCTTCAACATTGCTCTTTATTCCATACTCTTCAGAACCACTTGCATCACCAGTACCATTTACCTCAACATTACAACTGAATACGACCATACTGAGCTCATTACTATACTTATTACTCTCAACATGACCACTACTCGATGCATTAATGCCAAAACCACTTGGCTCAACACTTTTTCCAGACACATTTTCTCCAAACTTCTCAGGACCATTCCCAAAATCTACAAATACAGGTGGCTTCATCACAACAAGGTAAAAATGTATTGATTTTTGCCCTTTATTATAGTCAAGCATATTTAACACATTTTTATCTATTTCAATTTTTTCTAACCTAATAGTTCCATTCATGCCACCTATTTTAAACCACATTCTAACTCCCTGACTATACCCTATATCTTTAGCATACCACAAAATCTCATGAAAAGATAGATAATTTGTGTCTATGACAAGAAGATACGCCTAGGAGCCTCCTTTATATGCCCACATCTTATCATCCTTTGTACTCCAATTACCGCCATGATGCACTATTAAATTCACCAACTTAGACATTATCTGCAATTCAAAACAAATACATTTACAAACTATACAAACCCACCCGATGCCATAACCACCCATTTCCCAACTCGCACATTTCCATACCAAGCAATTTCCCACAATCCAAGATACTAAATGACTTAAAATACTCAGTCAACCCATGCAAAACCCCAATATACATAATGAGCCCTAACCTACTAACCATATCATCCATTAAACCCTAACCCATTGCCCATAAATAATATGCAAGCCTTTAAATCCAGCCCTAACTATCACACTAACAAAACAATACCAACCAAAAATCATTTGATTTAAAGATAGCAGTAAAATACCAAGAAAACAAAGAACTTACCTTAGTACCAAAACTTCATATGGCTAAGATGAATGAGAATGGTAAACTTCTTCTTCGCAATTCAAGTTAACAAAGGTGAATATAGGAGATGAATTTCGCATAGGGTTAACATGGATTGATAATGGTCAATTTGTGTTTCATAGAGACTGATTGAGATTAGGGTTAAAATGGTGAATTTTGGGTGTTTGATATGGGTACAAAGGTTTTAAGGAGGGAAATATTAAAAAAAATACATGTAGGATACACGTCACCCGCCACATTAGTAAATCAAACAGCGTCAGTGCTAGATATCATGTTTTGCTAACAGAACACAATACGTATCCCGTTTTGTCAAAAAATAAAGCCACATACCTTTAATTAAAAATGTGCGAAACTATATGCCACTTTTTTGTACTTTTTTCAAAATTTTTTATTATAATTTTTAATATTATAATTTTATGTTATCGTTGCTTTCATATGCATTTTCATCCATTTTATTTCCATTTACAAAGCTTTTTCAGCCATTGATCCAAAACTAACCACCTTACATCCCTTTTTCGGTGTTAGCAGTGGAGTTCTTCAACATGAATGTTTTTTGTTTTAATCCAAATAAAATAAGAACAAAATTATTGCATTTGTTTTACTATTTTAAAATGATTACATATATCAACTATTAATATTTAACAAAACTGATGTTTTAAAGTTCTATAAAATAATCCATCGCATATTTATATAAAACTAGTTTTTTATTAATATGTTTTTCATTGATTATTAGATAATGTAATTGTCATTAATTACTATTAAATTTTTATATAATTTTGTTTTTTATTAATTTGTTTTGTTTTATTATATTATTTTATTCATAGTGAATTATAAAAATATATGTTTATCTCAAATTTCATCAAATTACTAACTTATTAATTATTAAGAGTCATATATAAGATATAATATTACTTTACGACTATTTTTTTATTTTTACTCTCACATCCAGAAGAAATATAGATTATAATAGTAGCCTAGACACATATTTTGTTTTTCTTGAACAACACACATATCATACCAAAATAATTTTAAAAACCTGGTATTGATCTTTTCTTCCTTGGTCATCGACTTGACCCTGATTGGTGTACTTTTACCATCATGTGGTCACGGGTTTTGCTGCCAAACTTACTGCTCCGAAATTATTAAATAAATAATAATAATAATTTTGTTTAGTAAACTAATTTTAATAATGAAATCATGATTGTTAATTATGTTTCATTCTTATATCATGTTATATATAAAAAAATCACGTCAAATTATCTGGTTTATTATTTATCTTGCCTATTATGGTTGTTAACTATATATAATTACCGTGCCTTTCTAATATTTTTTTATTAAATTATATTTTTTTCTTTTTAATATTATATATATATATATAAAACACAATTACCTAGTTCTAATAGAATTGAATTTTTAATTAATAAATTATTAATACTATTTACTAATAAATTAAATTATTAAATGATAAAATTAATTCAATTAACTAATATAGTCAGATTAGTTTTTAGATAAATTTATCTATCATTCTCATTCTCACTTTTATATATAGTATGATAACATTATTTTAAAGTTAAACTTTTAATATATATATATATATATATATATATATATATATATCCCTCATTATCTCTTCTCTGCATCCTTAGAAAAAAAAAAACTGTAGAATGAATAGCCATAGAATAATATAATAAAATAGGACAATTTAATTTATCTTCAATTCCCTTACTCATCTTAACTCGTATAAATCCACCTCTGTTCATCTCTAATTTTCTTTATCCTGCCTTCATTGACTCCTTCCACACACCTTCAACACAACCTCTTTATCCTTCAATGTTAATTTCTATTAGATGCTCTCAGCAACATCTTCTTCCCTTTGATAAGATGCAGTGTGACCAGCTTTTTTTTTAATAGGTCCAAAAAAAAAATGAGAAGCTTACAAATTTAAAGAAAATAATAAACAAAGCCCATCCCACTCCCAGCATTTTTTCATAGACGTACTAATATTTTCAGTTGCAATTGTAAATTTCCCATCCTAGTTGTAAATTTCTCCAGGAATCACTAAGTTAAAATTACAGTCCAATCTCTAATAGACGGTGGAAGAATCTCTGAAAAATCATTAAGTAAATTGTTCTTATTGTTGCCTTTAACATTCATTCATTTCATTAAAAAAAAAACATTCATTCATCAAAAGGTGGGACGAAGAGACTAAACCATGGTGGAAGAGTCAACTATTTTGGTCGATGGTCTTGAATTACTAAATGTCCAGCATTGTTTTGCTATGCAGAAGCAATATATTTAAGTTATAATTTAAAAAACAAATTGAAGTGCATTTAAAACCAAAGGAAATGGGCTGGTGTAACTTTCATTGCTTAAATAAATTGGATTTTACAGTTCCCTCAGCTAGCATGCGCATGAATGAAAATGGGCAGCGTCGTCCACTGCCTCCACAGGCGAACAGTTCTATCCTCTGGTTCACCAAGCAGACATGGGCAGTCTGCGTCCTAAAGAAGCATACAACAATTGATCGTTGACCTAACATCCATTGACTACCCTAAAACAGAAATTTCTTCAAAAATTTCTCTAAAACAGGAATTATTTTTCTTAGAGAGCCTAAAAAGGGAATTTGCCCGTGATGTTGTCATTTAAAAATTAAAAAAAGAAGAAGAAAGGATTGACTGTCCGTTGGTTGAACAAGTGGACAGCGCTGATCACTTGTTCAACTGGTAAACTGCAAGTGTTCCTTTCGATCTTGTCCACTTCAGTGAACTTTCTTGGAAAATAGTTTCAAAAAAGGTCTCAAATTGGAATTATTAGAACTTGTAGTGTTTAAACAGGAATTAGTTTATTTATAATGAGCCCGACAAGCTTGGGAATCATATGATTAATTAAATCATAATTAATTGGAACAATAGACTTTTTTTTTTATAAAACATTTTTATTTTTATAAAAATTAAAGGGAAAAACCACCTTAGTTGGAGATTAAGACGATGAACAAACCCTCTCTATGATTCTAAAACTAATCAAACCGGGCACGAGCAAAACACAACTCACAACTCCTTGCTTCTGGCCAAAAGGAATATAAAAAGAAGAACAAAACAAAAGCAAAAAAAAGCAAAAGATGAGCAAAAGAAAAACAGAATAACAAGAAACAAATCAGCTCCAAAGAAACAACCATTACTGAAAACCCAAAGATAAGACCCATATTCAGCTAAAGAGGCAACGCTTGGGACCTGAGCCAAACCTTTATCTCAACCGACTCAAAAAAGATAAGCATCTGGCTAAAACAGATGGTCGAAAAACAAATAATACCATGAAGTAATAATTGCATGCCCGTGATGTAGGAAGCGACAAGCAGCGACACGATTTAGAAAAGAAACAACACCCTTGAGAATACTGCCTTTTATTGCTAAAAGCTGCTCAATACCACAAAGCCACCACCTTAAAGATGCAAGAGGAAAAAAAAAAAAAGAAGAAAAAACCCAAGAGACTAAAGATCCACCGGATCCATAAGAAGAAGCATAACTGAAAAAAATTCTGAGGTAACTTACGAAAGAGATCCCTAAGCCTCCATAAAGTCAAGGTCGAAAGGAGATAGAGAAAGACAAGCAAGCTTACAACTGTGCTTCCTTCCAACGTAGTGAATTAATATCGGCAAGAGCAGTAGATACCACATTGTCTTGTGCATCAAAGGAAAAATCTAACTCCTTACCAACCTGCACAGTACGATGTGCCTCTGAGAGATACTAACTTGTGGGAGAACCTTGATACTTTTTATTATTCTGGGCTATGTCTATATCATGGATCTCCAAATGGAAGTAATTTTCCTTTTAGACTTTGACTTTCCTTTTCTTTTACTGTTTAATTTTCCCTTCAATAACTCATCAAAAACTTAAATATCGTAACATATTGATTGGCATTTGGTTTTTTCATAGGACCACATTTGTCGAGGTTACTTTCCAAGTCAGCTGCTAACATATCATTGGTAGCTAAACATCCTGTTGGACCTGACTCATTATGTGTAGAATCTAACATATGGGTGAGAGGAGAAGAACTATTAAATGATTTTGATTTTCCACATACTTAGGAGAACAAAGAATCCCATTATTCCCTGAATTATTTGGCACAAAATCAAGAATATATTTGAGAGAGGGAGTTCAATTCAAGCTAGACTCTTTAACTGAATTTGAATTGAAATTGATATCAATATCACCGGAACAGTGACTGCCATTAGAAACTAAGCCAGAATATGAGCTAGAATCATATATAGAAGCTGGTTTCTAAGAATCATTCAAAGTAGAGCTACTGCAGCACGAACAAAGATAGAAAGTTTTGTCAAAAAAAGCTCTATAATGATCCTCTTATACCATAATGCTGAACTTTTGAATATCATGAGCAATAATCAGAGTTTTATTAACAGAATTAATAGAAGTAGTACTGATAAGTATGCCTTGTATCATATTGGACATTCTTGAGAGTGTCAGGATCTAGTGAGACGAACTCCCTAAAAAACATTGCAAAACATTTGAAGAATTCCACAGACCATAAATGGACAGGTATCCTATGACATCGCAGCCAAACAAATCGTTGCATAAGGACTACAGCTGGATCAAAAACCTTAATATCAGAAAACCAACATCTGAAATGAGTCTTATTGCTATTCAAATAATGTGACAGCTTATCTTGATTCTAAAAAGTAAGAAGGACCTAGGATCCTCCCATAGGTGAGGCCTTGATAGAAAGGTGACCAGTGTCTTAGAGTTCTATCTATATGGAAAAGACTGATAAAGTGCTATGAAGTGTACGCAATCAAGCCAGACCTTTGATACCGTTGCTCCTAAAAAATGACCATCAATTGTCGAATTGCATGTTTGTGTAGGTCCCACAGTGACCACATCAACATAAAGTTCCTAATCATGATTTCTGAAAGCTGTGGGTGTTGCATGTTCGTTTGGAGCCGAGATAGGTCCTCTCCATTCCTATGTGTTGTAAGAACTGTCAGTTGTTTGATTAGCGTGGAAAGGCTAACTATAAAAGGATATTTTATAAACAAGTTTAAGATTCCCAATTGAAATCGTATTAATGTATTGCAAAATTGTAAAACAATCTCTGATATATTAAAGTCTAATGAAGCCAAAAGTCTTCCCTTTCTTGTTTCATCGGTTTGGGATGTAGATTTCAGTAACAGACCAAAATTGGAAAAATGTCTCCGGAGTGCTTTTGCATTCTGGGTTTCGGGAAGTTTTTAATGTAGGCAAACTTGTTTGATGTTGGTGGAACACGATATAGGGAAGAGGTAGGGAAGGTAGATAAAGCTTGTCTGATATGGGTTTTTTGGTGGCGGTAGGGCTGTGCAGGGGGGATTGTCAAACACGGCGACTACATACCTTAATAATATAAATTTATAGTATAAAAGATTATCAGATTATCAAAAAGAAGTCGTAGCTTTGAAGACAAATAGCAGAGTTGGGGAGAGGTATGATTCTGAAAGCGATGCATAATCTCATGTGATTATACCGATGAGTTTTCCAGCCATGTCTGATGGATGTACTTGTTTTCACTGTTCTAGAACAATAGACTATTAATCCTGGAAAAGGTCATTATAAAAAGAAATAACATGATTTTCTATCTGCTTTATATCATAAGTGAGTTGTCCATCTATTTCAAAAGCATGTATGCCTGAGTGAGCATGCCTTTGATTCACCATAGCATGATAAAAATTTGTGTTTCTATCCCCATTGCAAAGCCATTTGACTCTGCTCATCTCTTTATAAAACATTTCTTGCTGAATTAGACAATTTTACAATTATTTATGGGCTTCCAATTTGAGAGCATGTACAGATTCAGAAAAACTATTTTCATCCATTGTCCGTTGAATATCAAGAAGAGATTGAGAAGCATTTTCAATTCTTCTATCTAAGTGCTTTTCGAAGATGCTTTAATTTGCACACTAAACTTCACATACGAGTCTCATAAGCTTGTCCTTTGCTCCATTTAGAAGCAACAAAAAAACTGAAGTCTTTTTGAGTAAGCCACATGGCTCTGAAATGGAAAAGAGAATGACCCTCACTAAGTTTGAGCAGACTATAGCAAAAGAGCATTGTGATTTGAAGTGTGGTAAGGCAGGCCATGCATTTGATAGAAGACCAATCATTGAAACAACTAGACGAGCATTAAACTCTGTCTAAGCGTTGTTCCACACAAGCATTACCCCTCTGTCCATTTGTCCAGGTATAGGAAGTACGTAAAGTATCCAAGTTCAATAAGGTGCAATGATTAATTGCCTTCGAAAAATCACGACATGAAACGTTGAGAGGTGGACATCCATTTTTTTTCATTTGCACCCAAAACAACATTAAAGTCTCCTATAACATACCAGCTAGAGTAACAAAGAGAGTGAATGAGACGAAGCTCCTCCCAAAGTGATAGACAAAGCACAATAGAGGCGCTGCCATAAACAAAAGTGCACTAACTGGGGATTCCATCAACTGAGACAGATTATGACCTGCTGTTTACTAATATATTCTACTGCAAAAGAAACATTAGTAGAAACCAAAAGCCATTATGAGGCCTGAGCAATATCATTTGATTCTACAAGTCTTAAATTAAGTTGTTGCCAAAATAAAGAAAGGAATAGAAGAAAATTCTACCACAGGCTCAATAAGACATTAAATATTTAGGCAATGAGAGTAACATATTAGAGATACACCTCAAAGTGTTAAGATTACCCACACTAATGATTCAAAAACAAATCAAATAAAATTTCATGTCTTTTATTATGATTACATTTAGAAATATGTTTAGGTTTTAAATTATGGTTCAAATCTTATTTTTAGTGGTGAGATTTTATTTCAATTAGTTGAGATTTTTAGTTGATTATTTTTCTGTTTTTGTTATTTTGTAAGCCTATAAATATGCTTATTTATTCAATGAAAATTGCTAAGTGCAGTGGCTTTTTTAGTTCAATAAATATTTCCATTAGTTCATTATGTCTTGTTCCTTCTTCTTTCTCAAAAATTCCAACATGGCATCAAAGCTTTATTGATTATTAGGTCTGTGAGAGAAAACAAGGATTTCTTATGGCTTCAAATGCCTTTTCTTTGGCCTCACCTCCTATTTTCACATGAGAAAACAATCAATTATGGGCTGTAAAAATGCAATCACATTTCCAAGCTTTTTTTTATGGGATGTGTTATCTTCTAATATTTTTGTAGCCTACCAAAAAATCACTTATTTGCCCCTCCTTCCTATCCTTGCCTTTTCTCTTTCTGATGCCGCCCTCTAATTGTTTTCTTTTTTTTTTTTTTGTATTTTTCTATCCAGATCTAATATTAACTTCTTATTTTTTTTTGAGGTATTTGATATTATAGATTTTGGATATTTTCTCAAGTAATCTTCTACATCTAGAAGTGCCAGTAAGCTACCTATCTAGATATTCTCTCACTGCTTTCTCTCTTTTTCGTTTTTGTTTCTTTTGCTCTATTTTTCTAACCAAATCTATTATTATATCTCTCATTTATTTTTATTTTTTGAGTTAGTTGCTGACTTGGAATTCGGTTCTTTTAAGTATTAACAACTAATTTCTTATATCTTGATTTGCAGGTGTGCTTCATTTGTCTGTATTTTTTGTCTTCCTATTAAAATCTATGTATTATTCTTTCATTTATTTTTTTTAATATTTTGAGGTATTGGCTCATGAAACTTTTGGAGAGATCCAGTTTGAATTAAGAAAAATAGTTTGTTCTTCTTATTTTTTATTATCAGTATAAGTCCGCATATATTGTTTTATCCACTTAACTGCATTTTTAGGTTTTCGTTTTTTTTTGTTTTTTTTTTAATTTGTTTTTAAATTAAAACTAAAAATTAGGAACTCAACCCGCAATCCCAAATAAGTAGCACCACTATAGTGTTTTTTATCATTTACTTGGGCTCAAAATTATTATAAATAAAAGAAAAAAAATACAAATCATAAGTTCCAATCCCAAGTCCTAGGAATACATAAAACGAAAATTTTCCAATCTTTGCAAATCTGCATAAATAGATGTAAGATTACTTTGATTTATGCAAGCATAACCTTAATTCCCAAAGAACTTAGAATTTTGTGGTATTTACAAAACACATAAAATAGAAGAAGATATTTACCTTGATTCATGATTAGATTTGAAGAAAAATATCAATTACAGTAATCCCTTGATGAAACTAGGTTTCTCCCTCTTGAACCCTTAATTTCCTTCTGCATAGAGTTTTTCTTGATGGAGAGAAAATATAACGTTCAAGAGTTGGAGAGAGGACCGGTTACCTTTTAATTCTCTAATAATTGACATTTCATCAATGTGCAATTACTTTAATTCTCTCTTGACCAATAGGATTTTAATATTATTAAACCTAGTTTATATTTTAATATTAAATAAGTATATAACTGATAATAAATAACTATATACACATGGGGCACTAACTTCACGTAAAAACCAATATTCTCCCACTTGGCTTATATGACGTTTTTTTTTATCTTAATAGTTTAATGAAAGATCATAAAATGCATAGTCTAAGCTTGACCATAAATCATTATTGAGCAGAAAACTAATAAGGATCACAGTGGTTATATGTTATTAGATCAACATAGTCCATTCTATGTATCACAATATTAATTCTATACTCAATATGATCTATAATAGAGATTATTCTAATGGTCCAACAATAATGACTATATCAAAGACAAATCTTGTTGCGTTAACATAATTAATTCATTCATGTATATACAAAAATCAACATAAAAAAACAAAACAGGATGTATTAGAATGTCATAAACACAAATTAAATGAGCGCAGAGTGTTAAATACATGAATATCATAAATCATAATTAAACAATCAGTAATAGTTCTCAATGATGCTCATTCTCATGACATGTGCATTAAATATCTTTAGTGTCAATCCTTTTATTAACGAATCTGCTATCATGATATTGGTGATGATATGTTTGATTGACACTCTTTATTTTTGATCTTCTTCTTTAACAGTAAAGTATTTCAATTTTACATGCTTAGCACCTTTTGAATACTTATTGTTTTTAAAGAAGAACATGCTGCAGAATTATCATAATAAATTTTCAGTGGCTTACTTATATTGTCGACAATTCCAAGTCTTGAAATAAAATTCCACAGCCATAATCTATGAATAATAGCCTCAAAGCATGCTACAAACTCTGCTTCCTTGGTCAATGCAGTAATGACAGACTATTTCGCACTTGTCCATGAGATTGCTCATCCAGCTAACAGGAACAAGTAGCCAAATTTTGATTTTCTTATATCAACACACCCAACATAATCTGATTTGAATAATCTATCACTTCTAGATAATTTGACCTTCTATAAGTGAGCATATGATCCTATGTTCCTTGCAACTATCTTAAAACTTTCTTTGCAGCTTTCCAATGATCCATGCCCAGCATTCCAACAGCAAAACTAATGTTTGGTCTAGTACAAGTCTAAGCATACATCAACCTGCCAATGATAGAAGCATATGGAATATGTTCCATTCCTTTATGTTCCAATTCATTCTTTGGGCATTGCATAATGCTGAGTATATCTCCTTTCTGAATTGGAACAACAGTTGAGGAGCACCTTTTCATCTTGAATCTTTCTAGAACTTTATTGATATATCCTTTCTAAGACAACCCCAACATTTCTTATGATCTTTTCACGAAATATTTCAATTTCAATCACATAGTGAATTTTTAATAATTTATATTTATTGAGCTTGATTAGACTCAATTTGTTTTGTTGAGCTGACAAAATATGAATAAATATATTGACCCGTGCTTTTCTGGCTTACTAGTATGGAAGTAAGTGAACATATCCACAAATAAATTCAACAGCCTGGCAGAAGTTAAAAGAAGGATTAAATTAACTTTCTCGCTTAATCGCTTAAAGTTTCTTAAAAATTGAATATGAATATGACTTAAGAAGGTCATTTAGGTCATACTAAAAATTGACACCTTCTAGTAAGCGAGAAGTGGAGATTGAGTCATTGAATATGAATATGACCTTCTAGTAACCTTTTTATAAGTTATGTAACTTTTAAAATTGAATTTTTATAACTTATGTAACTTAGTTATAAGTCAAACTTAAAAAATTGAATTTTTATAAGTTATGTAACTTAGTTATAAGTCAAACTTGAAAATTCAATTTTCAAAGTTATGTCACTTATTTATATGTCAAACTTCGAAAATTGAATTTTTATAAGTTATGTAACTTTTAATCAGTTTATATAAATTATAAAGGCTAAACTCATTCCTAGAGTTTTTCAATTTTTTCTAGTTTGCCCTCAAGATTGATTTTTGGTACCGGTTATCTATTGAAATTCATTTTTAGTCCAATTTGTCTCGTGTAAAATTTTAAGAATATAACAATTTATTCTCATGTTGACTTGACAGTTGGAATTATATTAAAAACGTAAAATCATATTCCGATTATCAGGTTAGTACGGGGGTGAGGGGTGGGGCAAATTGTTACTTTTTCTAAATTTCATAGGGGGCAAATTATAAACCAAAAATGGATTTCAGGAGGCAACCAATACCAAAAATTGATCTAGGTGGCAAACTACAAAAAAATGAAAAACTCAAGGACTGCAGATGTGTTAAGCTAATTATAAATAAATTATTAAAAATTCTCTATATATATATATATTTTAAATTATAAATAAATATTAAATCATTAATATTTTTATTATATGGATTAGCTCATGAGCATATATTAATGACTCAACTAATGAGACTTATGAGTTAGAAATTTATTTCCCTAAAGTTGTCTACTAAAAAAGATAGGGTAAATGAGTAAAGCAACTAGAATTATTTGAAATCGACTATAAGAATATTTGAGATTGATTAGATTTTCAAATAAATTCAATGTCGAACTACTTAAATATTTAATGAGTCAAAATCTGGCTCAAACTTCACATTACTCAGCTCAATGAGATTGCAAGTTTAATTTATTTTAATATTTTACTCTTTATGTTAAGTACTATCTAATTGAATTGAAAAATAAAATTTAAGTTATCACTATTTTTTAATCATTTTGAATTTTCTGTTGGAAAAATTGTGATTATGAGCCATTTTGAGAGAATAATTCGAGCGGGTCCCACAACTCGGTTTTTGGAGAAAGACCCGGATATATGTTCCTTGACATGAGAACTATGAATTAATATATTCATATACTCAAAATGGAGAACGTGTGAATAGAAATTGAAGCTCAAAGTAAGTTTCTTGGTAAGGAGATTAAAAGTGAAAAGTGAATGTGTGGGAGTTGTCTCATATCACTAAGAATTGAAGTTGGACTTGTGTTTATATATAGAGATATATTTAGAATGGAATGCTCTCTTTCGCTCGCTCAGGCGCAGGGGTGCAAATCCATAGTCTGGGATGGGCCAATGTCTGGGTGTGCGACCTACGTACATGAATGTCGACCCAAAATCTCGTGGTCCTAAACAAGCCCTATTTTTTTTATTTCTAGAAAATTTGACAACACTCCCATGTTGATCCACACAGCCAGCAGTCTGCCACACCGTGTGGATCCATACGCCCATGTGGATTCTGTTCTAGAATGGTCTTTTGAGCTTCATGTCTTTTGGAATTTCAATTTCTAATGTTTCAAAGATTAATTTCACCATTATTTGAGAGTTACAAAGACATTATTGATAGCCTTTAAAGGAAATTAACCACAATTAATCCCATGTCTCCTCCATCTAGTATAAATAGGTGGTTTTGGCTTGATCAAGAGTTTTTTTTTGAAGAGTTTACTTTGATTGTTCTTGAAGAGTTCTTTCTCTTCTCAAGTGATAGAAAGTGTGACAAGTTCAAAGTTCGCTATAAGTAGGTGTTGTGTGTTCAATAACTACTTGGAATCAGTTGTATCGTGGGAGACAAACACCGGTTATCCTAAACACCAGTGTAAGAGGCGAATTTGTCTTAAGAAAACTGTGTAGAACACATGCCTTAGATAGTTTTTCCATTTCTCTTATTTTGAATGTTGAATTAACAATTCTCCTTTTATTGTTGTTGTTCTCCTAACAATCTTAAGACAAATTTTCGTGTTTGTTAATTCTTTATTCAGATTTATTAATTCTTTGAATTAATATAATTTGTTTGTTGTTTCAGAGAAATGGAGAACACGGTAGCTGCTACCAATGTTCGGGATGGATCCCAGTCATCAGTTTCTGTTGCTTGGGTTATCTCTCCGCTTGTGCCTGTAACGGTACTTGTGAACCATGGAGAGAAACCAGAAAAATTCAATTGATTGAATTTCAAGAGGTAGTAGTAGAAAATATTGTTTTACCTAACTACCTTGAATCTTGCACGATTCTTGGTTGATGACGCTCCTACTTTTAAAGAGGATGAGCAAGATGTCCAAACAAGGATGGCCTATGACTGTTGGCATCATTTCAACTTCTTGTGTAGGAATTATGTCATGAATGGGCTGCATGATTCAATATACAATGTGTATAGTGGAATCAAGACTACAAAACAGTTATGGAAATCATTGGACCAGAAATATAAATTTGAGTATACTGGTGCCAAGAAATTTATAGTGGGACATTTCCTAGACTATAAAATGGTGAATTCCAAGACTATGGTAAGTCAAGTTCAAGAGCTTCAAGTTATTCTTCATGATATTCATGTTGAAGGAATGAACTTGAGTGAAACCTTCCAAGTGTTAGAGATGTGCCCAAAAGGCAATCGCCTTAAGCACTTAGTGTACACATTCATAAATGCATTCTTTCATTATATTAGTATTCATTTGCATATGAATTGATATAGATCTTAAACTGATTAATGAAAGTCCATGATATGAAACATAACATGAAGGAAATCATGATGAGATCATGATAATGAGATTCCTATCATGTGTAATTATGTCAGT
>CATIWF010015356.1:0-20646 GCA_949630135.1 Balakata baccata | reverse complement strand
TTACTTCTTCTTGTAAATCTTCTATTTTTATAGGTTTTTTGTTTTGTTTAAATCTATTACAGATTTCTTGAAAATTATACGGTTGAAAATCTTGCTGTATAACTGGTGTTCCTATTATATCTTTTAATTTCATTAAATATTCCTTTTTAATTTCAGGGTCATTTATTTTTTCTATTACATCTAATAAAAATTCTTTTTCTGTATTTAACATATTAATTGTATTACAAGTGCATGGTCCTATACAATCACATTCATTATTGTTAGATTCCGATTCTGACTCTTCATCTAATATATTTAAATCATTTTCTTGTTAGATTCCGATTCTGACTCTTCATCTAATATATTTAAATCATTTTCTGAATAATCTGATAGTTCTTCTGATTGACTAGAGTCTTCTTCTTCTTCATTTATAATTATTTTTAGTATTTTATCTTTTAATTCTTCTGATAATTCTAATTCATTTATTCGCTGTTTAACTCTACAATTTCTAGCATAATGACTTATTTTTCCACATTTATAGCAAATAATAATATCTTTTTGTTTTTTATTAGATTTATGTTTTTTCATTGCTGATTTAGGTTTAGAACTAGTAGCTTGATTATACTGTTTTGGTTTAGAATAATATCTTCTTCTAATTGGTTTATATGGTGTTTTTCTTTGTTTTTTGTATTTTTTGGATTTAGCTGATGGAGCTAAAACTGTTTCATATCCATATTGTTGACAAAAATCTCCTAATTCTTTCTTCGTTGTCGTAGAATCTCTTTTTAATTTTGCTTTTAATTTTAAATCTGAACATATTGCTAATCCTTCATTATTAATATAATTGATAATATTTCCATATGTTAACGTATCATATGGTATAATCCCATTATATTCATTGCGTAGTGTATTCCTAACACGTTCTGCAAATAATTTAGGTAAGCCTGCTATAAATCGTTCTTTCCAATAATCATTGTAACAATCAGGTCTTGTATATACTTTTGTTAAAAATATATCTTTGTACCATCGAAAATCTTGTAATTTTGGACAAGTTAAATTTAATAAAATTTTTGAGTTTCGTTCTTGATATTGACTTGGATCTCCTATAAAACATTTCATTATAGTATATATTAATGTATTTATTGTATCATCTAATTCTGTTTGTACTTGAACATTATTTTCAGTTTTGATTATAAGTTTTTTCGCATTATATATAGTATCTTTTTGAACGGTCGTCATATAGTAATCCCACCACCCCTTCAATTGGCCAGTGAATCCGGAGATAATCATCTGGGCAATGGTTTGTTCATTGTTATGGTGAGAGCGATAGGCACTAGTTGCCATAGACATTTCTTGTAGTAAGTTTAAAATCTGATAATCGGCTAAGCCATCTAAATTTCATTCACAAATAGATGTTCCATCATATCTAGATTGAACAGTTTGGGAGCGTTCTTCTAATTGAGTATCTGGTGGAGTAGGTTTTGGATAAAAATTCTTTGTTTCTGTAGTATAAGTTCTAGAAGAACTACCAAAACGAAGTTTATTAATATTCATCTGTTCATTAAATTGATTTTCTAAATGTTCTATCTCACTTTCATTATTATTTTGTTCTGAGATTGTTGCTATTGAAGTTGAGGTACTAGGAGCTTTGTCTTTATCAGTAATTATTATAGGTGTTTTAGAAATTTGTAATTTCTGTAATTGATCTTCTATTCTTTTTAGTAGAATTTGATTAGGTCCTAATTTTACTTTTGCATCAGGAGTAAATTTAAAAGGTTTGAATAAAAGTTTATCTGTTGATAATTGAATTGTTTTTGTTTTTGGTATATTTGTTTTTGGTATATCCGTTTGAATTAATGATTCTATTCTATCTAACTGTTGTGCTACTGTTGATAAAAGTTTATTTGAATAATTTTCTTGTAATTGTACATATTTAATTTCTTCTAAAAGAGAATCCTTTTTAGATGTTAGATCAACTTGTTTTAATGGCATTGCCATAAAATTTGTATCATTATGATTAAATATTATTTTTTCTAACGGTGGATGAGTTCCTACAATAGTTTCATTATTAGTGGTTGTCCATAATCGTGCTATTTTAGTTTGAACATTTATTGCTAAAAATGGATAATAGATGTTATTATATTGACAATATATACCAAACCAATCAAATAAAGGTATATTGGTCTGTAACTGATCTATACATTTATACCATTTTATTTTAAAATCTTCTAATTCCTTTTTTGAAAATGTATTAAAATACCAATTTCGTTTGTCCTTATTATATTCTGCTTGTAAATCAGTTTTTAAAAATTCTTTATCTATTTTAAATGTTTCCATTTATAAAATTTGTGAAAAATTTTCCATTTGTGATTTTATAGGTGATAAAGAATCATCTGATTTATTATCGGGAGTATATATTGGTTTAGGTATAGTTTCACTAAAATCTACATCTTTTAATTTTAAATTTCTATCAGGTATATTTCTAGGTAATGAACTAGTTGACGGTCTATTATTTGAATATATTGATACTTTTGAAGAAAATGAGTGATCTGGTAAAAATGAAATTTTTACAGATCCATCATTTCGTTCAATTATACTTGATGTTTGATTATTAATATTTACCTTTTGTGGTTCTATTATTTCTGATAATTCCCAAGTTCCTGATCTAGAAATTTCATTCCATTTTAATCGTTTAGGTATCTGAATATTAGAATGTATTCTATTGCCTTCAAATATTAAAGTTTCATCTTTTAATAGACTATGTCTAGCTCTGGGATTTAAAGTTGTAGACATTACTTTATAATAAATACGGTATATTATAGCTATGGCTCTGGTATTTTGCTTAAAATCTAAATTTTTCGTTTTAACTGTTAAACTTAAAGTGTCAAAAATATTTGGGTCATATAAACTTAAAGAAAAATTTGGATAATGAAACGTATTTTTTAAGCTATTATTAGTAATCATGCTGAAAATTCTTATAATATAACATTCAAAGCCATGCACATATTCTAATATCATGATGCCACCACCTTCAAACATAAGACTACTGGAAAAACAACATCTTCAGGAACCATATTACACAGAAATCCTTCAATATTAAATCCAAAAAGGTTGTTTCATTACAGCATTCAATCAATACATAATACACATATTTCTAAATTTTTTCAACTTTCTAACGACAATCATGCAACACAAAATATGGATAAATCTCCCAAAAAACTGTGTTCCAGGTAAAAAAATTATAAATTATATTAAATATTTTATATTATTTTATATGCAAAATGAATTGTAAATTTCACATTATAATTTTTTTTACAACTCAGAATATTCTTCAAGTAAAGAAAAAGTCGATTAACACTTAGTTTCTATTTTTAAAAGGTAAAAAAATAATTATATATATAAAATCATACTATTATATTAGTTAATATCATTTTTTTAATATTGATGCAGGTTAACAACACATGCGGACAATTTTCTATTTCAATCATTCAGTTTTTATATTTTGGCTCTGACAATATATTATAAATAAATCTATCACAACGTATATTAAAATATTTATATTGCACATATATTTACAATAATAAATATTTTACTTATTTGTTTTCTACATTTTATTATATTTATATATTACATATTCGATTTGTGATCGAATTTTTATAGTTCGATGTAATGCAATGATAACTAACTAGTACCATATAAAATAAACAGTAATGAAATGTCTCATCTCTCATCATGCGGTCAAAGCCTCATCACAGTTGCTTGTTTCCTTGATTTGTTTTTAAGATTCTTTTGATATATCTACTTCTGTCTTAGTGGTTTTATTCTAAATGTTGGAGAATTTTTATTTGTCATACAATTGTTATACGTCTTTTCAAAATTTAGAAATTTTTGAGAGTTTAATTGAATATTAAATTATTCTACAATCGAATTGTACTAAAAGAACCGGTATCTAAATATTTAAAATTTAATATCTATAATAACTAATAAGAATTAAATAAGTTATATATAGCATTATATAACACTTTTATAGTTTTATTGTATAAATATAATATAACTCAAATTTATAATTATTTACACTTTTGTTCATTAAAACAAATTATAATTAAATTTATTAATTATTTAATAAAATTAATGTGACAGATATAATAGCAATAACTTCACATAATTGAAAATTTTATATATTAAAAATAATTTTTTATGCTAAAAATTTTATGATAATGGTGTAGAAACTTGAATTCATAACTTTCATATAAATCTAAAATAAGTTCACCAACTATTTTTGTTATTAATATCCAAATAAAAAAATATTTACAATATATTGCTAATTTTCATATTTACTATATTTCTTTAGCGTTTATATATAATTTATTTTAATTGTATTATATAATAAATCTAGATTATATTAATTATTTGATAAATTAAATTTAAGAGCCATTAAATACAAACTAACCAAATTTATTGTAAGTATAATATAATTATGGGATAAATCATTCTAAATTATTATTTTTTCTAGTTATATTATATGATTTTTTATTAAAATAATTATATTATTTTAAACTTAAATACTAATATATATTGTACTGTTAAATAAAACAACTATATAATTGATATAATTAAAACTTATAAATTTATATACTTTATAATTTATGAAGGCATTATATTTGTATATATACTTTAAAATTAAATAGTCACAAACTTACATATTTATACTTTATAATTATATATTAATAAATATATATTTATACATTTTCTTGAAGGTTAAGATATATTTATACTTTATATTTATGAGTTTATATCTCTAATAATTTAAATTTTAAATATTATAATATGCATACCTTATTATGTATATTGTATAAATTTTTTATCAAAATAATTGTATTTTATTAAACTTATATTGTAATCTTAATTATATGCATATATAATTAATATACTTAATAAACTTATTTATTTATATACTTTATCATTAATGTAGACAATATAGTCATATATATTCAAATTAAATAATCACAAATTTATATACTTATATTTAAATTTTAAATATTACTATATTCATAACCTACAATATATATTATATAATTTCTTATCAAGATAATTATATTACATTAAACTCATATAGTAATATAAATTTTATTAATAAATAATATATATAATTGATATACTTTATAAATTTATATAATTATATATTTTATAATTAATATTGATACTATAATTGTTAAATTCTAACCAGATCGGCCAGTCATATCGGAAATTCATAAACCAAAACAATCAACTCAAATTGATAGTTTATTATATAATTATTTACTCTTTAAATATTAGTAATTTATTAGGAGCATTTTTATGTGATAATTGTGGGTTTCTATAATACTATTAAGTATCAACTTAGTTGAATATATTTAGATTTTAGATATATTTTATTTAGTTAGAGTGCCCAAATATTGGAATGTTTTATATTGTATTATTTAGTACTAAAAGAATATTAGAACCATATCGAATTGTTCTGAATTTTCAAAAGAATACAATACAAAAAAATTCTCTTTAATACAACAGAAGACTTAGATTTATAAATGTTAAAGGTGTAAATATAACACTCTCCCATATAGTAGACTAATCATCACTATACAAGAGTGTGACACTCAAACTATGTCATGATAAACCTTTTAAAACTGTATTTGAATTAAAAGCTTTTCATATAATAATTGTTTTGAACAATCTTATCATGCAACATAATAAAATAATATGCCTGTCTTGAGGCTAAACACGTCTAAATTAAACCTTATTAAGCAATCCAAAACTTCAAGGAAATTAAATCCATAAAATCCTTTATTACATTTCCAAAAGTACCTAGAATGAATAAATAATAAAAAATGGAAAAATAATGCATGAGGTCCGACCCAAGGGCCACAATATATCTGCTCTAACAATTCTTCAGACTCTTCAACTATCAACCTCTTCTACAGCTCTAAAACCTGTGTGTAGAAAACCCACATACTAAGCTACTAAAAGCTTAGTGGTACATATAAGTATAATAATTCTATCATACAACTCATGGTATCATAAGCTTATAACATCATACAATATTCATGTTATCATACTTGTTTACCATTCTATCATTTCTCATGTGTATATATCATTGCAAGCATGTACATCTTTAGCATATAAGCGTACTTGATAACAGAAGCATTTGCAACTTATTAAACCATGAGATTTCAATTATCATTATAAATATTTTATCATGCATGTCAACTATGATTCATAAAGCATAAGATCTTTTATTTAGTTGCCCAATACTCTATTCTTTGACTCTTTGGATATGAGTCATAAATAGAGATATTCCCTAGAGCGTCAGCCACCCTAATCATAAATTGAGCTCATATGAGCTAAAAGTCAAGTGCGCTCTCTGGAGCTTCAGACAACTTGATAAGAAATAACTGTGCTAGCAAAAAGGATCAAAGGTGCTCCCTCGGAGCTTGGGCCTGAAGCCTTTATGCCACATAAGATTCTGGTTACCACATCATATTTCAACCACTGCGAACAAGTGACGATAGCTATTATTAAAAAAAATTGACTTTATGTATTTTACTGCAAATTTTTGTAGTTTGAGTGAAAATTATTAAAACTATGATAGTTTGGGATTTTTTTTTTGGTAATTAATCCCTTTTAATTTGGTATAATTCTATAAATATTAGGAATTGAATCCAAACATTTATTGATTTCCTTAATCAACCATATTTTTAATAGTTATATATTTTATAAACAAATAAATTAGTAATTATTTTTTCAATTTTATGTTTTGTTTCATTTTTTTACTATATTTTACATATATTTTAAAATTTTGATAAAATTATTATTTATATTATTTATAATTTTTTAATAATTATAGGAAATATTACAAACAATAATCTTTAAAATTAATTATTTTATACACAAATATAATTTTAAATTATTAATTATCCTATACCTTCTAACAATATAATGTAAAATTTATCAATTTTAAATTAATAACTAATCCTTTAAATATAATAAACAAAAAATTTATCAATTTTAAAGTTAATAATAACTCCTTCAAGACAACAAAAATCCAATAGTTCACATCACAATCAAATGTAATAATATTTTCTAGATTAAGTACTACAAGTATATCTCTTCAAATATTAAACTAAAAATCTTCTTAAAAGTAGTTACAAAACAAATTAACAGTTCTCTATTATGTACTAAGATACCACCTCATCCAAAGCTCTTTCTCATCATTTTCATGACCAAGAAAATAATGCAAAAAATTTAGATCACGTACAAATTTCATCCACATCCTATGTTTCTCTTTAAAAGATAAGTTAACAATTCTCCTCAACTCATTATTGAATTTAAACTTGTTTGTCTCTTTCTTTTTCTTTGAATCACATATATTTGTCATAAAAAGCCTAAAAAAAATCTAAATTCACTAAACTATAATCCACAGAGAATTAATGGCTTAACATTTGGAACATTTAAACCATTTTTTCTACTCATAGCATCTTGAAGAACACTTGCATCAGTAGCTGAACCTTCCCACATATATGAATTGCATATCTTAAGAACAAGTTGCCAACACTTTTGTAGTGATTACACCTTTTCTATTTCAAAATCTAGGCTTGTCAACTTCTAACACCTTTAATTTAATAAAAATTTTATCCAAAGCTCCCAAACACTTCTATAATGTCTAAAACTAATTTAAATTACTAAGGATTTTGATTTAATAATAACTATAAACTAGATAATTTAAGTTAAAAATATACCTTAAACCATTTCTATCTTTTATCAATACAGTGTTCTAGAGCTAGTTTTGGCAATTTGAATAAGTCTCCTTATAGCTAAATGACAACATTAAGAACTACCCTAAATTGCCAACAAATAATTTCTGACGTCTCATGCAATGAAACTTTATGATCAATTTTTATAATGGTGACCAAGTACGATTAAAAATATTGCTATTTGTTCATCTATTTTCATATTTTTTGTATATTTAAGTCTACCTCTAGTGCCTAGCAAATTAAATAACCTTTTAAAATTTAAAATATTCATACATAACAAATTAAAACTAGAATCATCATATGTGTATATCTAACTTTCAAACTATATTTAATATTATATCTAAGTACACTAACATAAACAAGACGGAGAAGAACGAGCAACATATTTATCCTATCTATGTACTTTTTCAACATAAAAAACAAGATCTTTTTTAGCTCAACTTAGAGCAATGAAATCATATGATTCTTTATGCACAGATTAAAATTTATAAATAAAATATATTCAGTGTACATACATATATATATATATATTATTTTCTTGAGGTACAATGTCATATATTTAATAAAACAAAATTCAAAGACGGAAATAAGGACCATATATATGAGTGAAAGTGGAGAGAGAACAATATTGAAATATATATCACAAAACTAAATTACTAAAACATGAACCTAATAGAAATGTATTTGTATACAAAGCTGAAATGTATATCACAATAAAGTAAGGATTATTATAATGGTTTGTGTACATGAACCTAACTTCTCCCCTGAGTTGTTTTAAGCACAACACAACTTACAATAAGATTTTGATGAATAATCAAGAGAATACATATATTAAATTCTAACTATACGTAATACAAATAAAAGAGAAGTAAATAATGTGATCACACAGTTGAAGAACAATCTTCCCAGGAAGTAAGCTTACCAATTCTTTCATCATTCTCTAAACTAATTTATGCTTTTATGTCTTTTTACAAGATGATCAATTTGTAGCTATTTAGGCATTTGTGGTTCATTAGTTGTCATAGGAAATTATGTATATTTTGTTTGTATTTATTGAAACTATGCAATTATATATTCAACACTAGTGTTACGTGCATGCTTTTATTCAAAAGAGAACAATGCATTCATGTAAATGATGCCGTGATTAATTTTTCTTGCTTAGATTTGACCAATTCAAATAAAAACTTATTTTGCTTCTTGTCAAGGCAACTCACATTTGCTACTTTTAGTAGTTAGAAGTCATTTATCTTTACATACAAATAAATCCTTAACTGCACCCAAAAATTTTTGGTATCAAACCTAAAAATTTCTTACACTAATCAAAGATTAGAAAAGTTAAGGCAAAATAGAAAGTTTGAATGAACAATAGAAATATAAATACTTTAAGATTGCAAAAGAGAAAGTTTGAATCAACAAGAGCATCAAAATGAAGGAGATAGAAGAGGATTAATGGAATTGCGTGATTGAGTAATAGAGGGAAAGAACTAGTGATTGATTGACGAGAGAGTGGGGATGCTAAGAGAGCAGCAACGATTATGATTGCAACAGTTGTGAGAGGCAATGGAGTGAAGACATCTACGTTACAAAAAAATAAAATGAGAGAACATGTTTAGAGGGATAATATTGGAATTTAAAATGTTTTAAGTGAGAAAAATTGGAAATGGATTTCCAATACCACAAAATTTTAAAGAATGGGGAACTTAGAATTACAAGTAGTTAGGACGTAATTTCAAATAAAATATAATATCAAATCTAGTTTTGGAATAGAAATCCTATTCTTATTCCAAAAATTAGGATACCAAATACATTCTACATAGGTTGTAATTACAGTTGTGGGTAATGAGCATAAATTCTAAACATTTATAAAACACTGTTAAATTGTAAAATTTTAAATAATTTACATAAAAGCATCTATAGCCAAATAACAACATTAAGTACTACCTTGAGTTGCCTACAAACAAATTTTGATGGTCTCATGAAATGAAATTTTGTGCTTTATTTTTGTAATGGCGATGAAGTACGATTAAAAATATAGCTACTTGTTCATTTACCTTCTTATTTTCTATATCTTTAAGCCTACCCTTAGTGCCTAACAAATCACATAACCTTTTAAAATTTAAAAGATACATATGTAACAAATAAAAATAAGAATCATCATCCACATAAATCGAACGATATAAATATTCACTATTCCTAATGTAACATCTAGCTTTCAAACCATATTTAATATTATATGTAAGTATACTAATATAAACAAGATAGAGAATAACGAGCAATATATTTATCCTATCCATATACTTCTTCAACATCAAATATAAGATATTTTTCAGATCAACTATGTGCAATGAAGCCATATGATTCTTCATATACATTAAAATTGATAAATAAAATATATTCAATAGATACATATATATTATTTTTTATGGTACAATGTCATATATTTAATAAAACAAAATTCAAAGATAGAAATAAAGACCATATATATAAGTGAGAGTGAGAGAGTGAACAATATTGAAATGTATATCACAAAGCTGAACCGCCAAAACATGAATCTAATAAAAATGTATTTTTGTACAAAGATGAAATTTAGAATGATTTCTGTACGTGAACCTAATTTTTCCCTTAAACTGTCCTACGTGCAATACAACCTACAACAAGATTTTGAGGGATAATTAAGAGAATGCATATATTAAAATCTAATTATACATGGTACAAATAAAAGAGAGAAGTAAATAATGTGATCACATAGTTGAGGAACAATCTTCTCAAGAAGTAAGCCTATCAATTCTTTCATCCTTCTCTAAACTAATTTATACTTTATATCTTTTTACAAGATGATTGATTTTATAGCTATTTAGGTGTTTGGGTTTCATTAGTTGTCACAGGAAATTATATATATTTTGTTTATTTTTGTTGAAACTATGCAATTATATATTCAATACCAGTGTTACATGCATGTTTTTATTCAAAAAAAAAAAAACAATGCATTCATGCAAATTCGCTGTGATTAATTTTTCTTGCTTAGATTTGACCAATTCAGATAAAAACTTGTTTTGCTTCCTATCAAGGCAACTCACATTTACTACTTTTAGCAACTAAAAGTCATTTATCTTTACATACAAATAAATCCCTAACTATACCAAAAATTTTATAGTGTCAAATTTAAAAATTTCTTATATAAAACCAAGGATTAGAAAAGTCAATGTGATAAATAGAAAGTTTGAATGAATAATAGAGACATCAATACCTTGATATTGCAAAAGAGAAAATTTGAATCAACAAGAGCAATGAAATGAATAAGATAGAAGAGGAAGAAATGAACTGTGTGATTGAGCAATAGAGAGAAAGAACTAGTAATTAATTTACGAGAGAGCGGCGATAATGAGAAAGCATGTTGCGATTGGAGCATTTGTGAGAGGCAATGGAGTGGAGACTGCTATGTTATAAAGAAACAAAATGAGAGAATAAGTTTAGAGGGATAATATTGGAATTTAAAATGTTTTAAGTGAGAAAAGTTGAAAATAGATTTCTAATACTACAAAATTTTAAAGAATGGGGAACATAGAATTACTAGTAGTTATAATGTAATTTCAGATAAAATGTAATATCAAACCTAATTTCTGGAATGAAAATCCTATTCATATTCCAAAAATTAGGATACCAAATAGGTTCTATATAAGTTGTAATTAGTAATTACAATTGTTGGCAGCGAGCATAAATTATAAATTTTTATAAAACCCCATTAAATTGTACATAATCTAAAGAATTCATATACAAGCATCTACAGCTAAATGACAATATTAATTACTACCTTAAATTGCCTATAAACAGTTTTTGATGGTCTTATGAAATGAAACTTTGTGCTCTATTTTTGCAAAGTGACGAGTACGATTAAAAATATAACTACTTGTTCATCTACCTTCATATTTTATTTATCTTTAAGCCTACTCCTAATGCCTAGCAAATCACATAACCTTTTAAAATTTAACAAATCTATACGTAACAAATTAAAACAAGAATCATCATCAGCATCTATCAAACGATATAAATACTCACTTCTTTAACTATTTCTACTATAACATCTAGCTTTCAAACCATATTTAATATTATATCTAAATATACTAACATAAATAAGATGGAGAAGAACGAACAACATATTTATCCTATCTATGAACTTCTTCAACATCAAAGACAAGATCTTCTTTTTTTAGCTCAACAATGTGCAATGAAGTCATATGATTCTTCATGTATATATTAAAATTCATGAATAAGATATTCAGTAGATACATGTATATTGTTTTTTTATAGTACAATGTCATATATTTAACAAAACAAAATTCAGAGATAGAAATAAAGACCATATATATGAGTGAGAGTGAGAGAGAGAACAATATTGAAATGTATATCTCAAAGCTGAATTGCCAAAACATGAACCTAATAAAAATGTTTTTTGGTGCAAAGATGAAATGTATATCACAACAAAGCAAGAATTATTAGAATGATTTCTATATGTGAACCTAACTTTTCCCTTAAACTGTTCTAAGTGCGACACAACCTACAACAAGATTTTGAAGGATAATTAAGAGAATATATATGATAAAATTAAATTATACGTAGTACAAATAAAAGAGAGAAGTAAATAATGTGATCACACAGTTGAGGAACAATCTTTCTAAGAAGTAAGCCTACCAATTCTTTCATCTTTCTCTAAACTAATTTATGTTTTGTCTTTTTACAAGATGAACAATTTTGTAGCTATTTAGGCATTTGGAGTTCATTAGTTGCCACAATGTATATTTTGTTTGTTTTTGTTGAAATTATACAATTATATATTCAACACTAATATTACATGTATGTTTTTATTCAAAATAGAACAATGCATTCATGCAAATGATGCTACAATTAATTTTTCTCGCTAAGATTTGACCAATTCAAATAAAAATTCGTTTTGCTTCCTGTTAGAGAAACTCACATCTGTTGCTTTTAGCAGCCATAAGTTATTTAATTTTACATATAAATAAATCCCTAACTAGACTCACAAATTTCTGGTATCAAACCTAAAAATTTCTTTTACAAAACCATGATTATAAAAGTGAAGGCAAAAGAGAAAGTTTGAAAGCACAGTAGAGATAGTACCTTGAGATTGCAAAAGAGAAAGTTTGAATCAACAAGAGCTGCGACATAAATGAGATAGAAGAGGAAGAAAGGAAGTGTGTGATTGAGCAATAGAGGGATAGAACTGGTGATTGATTGATAAGAGAGTAGTGATGTTAAAAGAGCAACAATGATGAGAGAGCGGTGATATTTGCAGTAGTTGTGAGAGGCAATGTGCGTTACAAAGAAATAAAATGAGAGAGTAGGCTTGGAGGGATAATATTGGAATTTAAAATGTGTTAAGTGAGAAAAATTAGAAATAGATTTCCAATACCACAAATTTTTAAAGATTGGGAATCCTATAATTACAAATAGTTAGAAACTAATTTAAGATCAAATATAGTATCAAATCTAATTTTTAAATGGAAATTCTATTTTTATTCCAAAAATTATGATACCAAATAAGTCTTATATATGTTGTAATTATAATTATAGGTAATGAGTAGAAATTCTAAACTTTTATAAAACACCGTTAAATTGTGTATAAAATTTTAAATAATTCGCATAAAAGCTTCCCAAATATATATATATATATATATCGGAAATTCAATGTGAAATAAATGGACATTATCTCATTCGATAAAGGGAGCATTGTTAATTTTTTTTTAAAAAATTATATCTTATTGTAATTTATTAAAAGTTCAAAATTATGGGTAATTTATTCTTTTATTTTCACACAATTCCTAATACATTTGATTTTTTTTTTAAAAAAACAGTAATTTGATTATATGTAATATTCATTTCATTCTATTTCAACTATCGTTTAAGAAATATAATTTATTCAATTCAATTGGATTTTTAAATTATTAATAAAAAATATTTTTTTCTAATTTTATCTATATTTTAATTTTAGAGAAATTAGTTTAAAATAATTATATTTTATTATTATTTTTAGTATTTAAAAAATGGTAATATAATTATTTTATATATATTCTTAATATTTATAACTCTATTTAATATTTATGGCTCGCAAAATAAATATAAGAAAAGAATGTGTTTGTAGATGTCCATTTCTTTTTCCAGATTCCAATCATAATCTGGAATTTTGCAATTCCCAATTCCAAAACCACTGCTGATTTCCAAATACGACTCCATAAGTATTTAAAACCCTTAGATTACCCGAAACCCTTTCAACTGCAAATCTTTAAACCCTTATTTCGCTTCAATTTTCCACTGAAATTTCTTTCTACTGAGTACTGAATATGTTGTCCACCCAAGCCAAGACGATCACTCTCCGGACTGCCGACGGCGACCTCTTCGAAGTGGACAAGTCAGTGGCCATGGAATTCGGTACGGTGAAAACATTCATCGAGGCGGCTGCGGCGGCGGCGGCGGCAAATGTGTATCCGCTGCCGAACGTAACGACCAAGTATTTCTCTCTGATCATCCAGTACGTAAAGAAACAGTTGAAATTCCAGGAAGAATCAACGGGAAATGGTGAGCGAAGTGATTACGATGTTGAATTTGTTGCGAAGCTGAGTGAAGATGACTTGAAAGAGATGTTACTGGCGGTTAATTACCTGAACATTAAGGCTTTTATGGATGTGCTAATTGAGGCGACGGCTGATAGGATCAAGACCAAGAGCGTCGAGTATGTGAGATCGTTTTTCGGAATTGAGAATGATTTCACTCCGGAAGAGGAAGCAAAGATTCGCAGGGAAAATCCTTGGGCTTATGAAAATGTTGACCCTTGATCGAATTCTTCTAATCAACTGTTCATGCTTAGGGCAAATACTAATCAGTTGTTTTTCTTTAGAATCAATTAGGGTTTCTTTGTTTGTTTTCTGGATTTGTATTGGTAATAGCAATTTTAGTGTCTTTGCCTTTCTTTCTTTTTTTTTTTTCTTTGGAATCAATTAGGGTTTCTTTGTTGTTTTCTGGCTGAAACTCAAGGATGGATGGATTTGGTTTGGTATGGTAATAGTAATTTCAGTGTCTTTGCCTTTGTTTTTGCAATCAATTTTGGCTTTTGGGTTGTGATTAGAAAAAGCTTTTTTTTTTAAAATTGTATTTTAAATTTTATAAATTATTTTTGGTAGAAATAAAAAAATAAATACTTTTTCTAAAAAATAGTCTAAAAAAAAACAGTAAGTTAAATTAAAAAAATTACAAATCTGATTTTCGAATTTTTAACAACAATAACGAATACCTCCGTACTGACTACAGTTTTAATCCTATGATGGTGTTTGGTGAGTGTGAATTTTTTTTTTAAATGCCATCTTTTTCTCGAGAAGAGGAAAAGAAAATATTATTTTAAAGGATAGGGGCTTTTTGGTTTGAGAAAATATTTTCTTTTTTTTTTTCTTTTCCAATTTTCATTTCCTTTTCATTAGTTTTCTTGTTTTTTATTTTCCAAATAGAAAATGGAAAACTGATTTTGTTTGTTTATATCTGTTTCCTATTTTTCCATAAACTTTATTAATATTATTTCATAATATTATTTTAAACAGAGTAAATTTTTGTTATTTTTCACATTACAAAAATAATATAACCAAAATATGTTGTAAAGCACATATTAAATTAAATAATAAATATAAAATAATTTTAATTTGTTATCAGTTAGCTATATGTTTATACTACTTCATAAACTAATGATATATGGAATCGTCATAACTTATAAAATTTTTAAAAATTCCTCAAAAAATTAAATTATCAAAAATAAAATTATAGTCAAACTCAAAATCATAATAAATTTTAATTCAAAAAAAGTAGAAGAGATTAACTACGACGATGATTATAATCATCCCACATATGATTAGCAATAGTGTCTCTAGTCACACTCATTTGACTATGTTGAGACAAATCTACTTCAACACTTTCTTGTACCAGGCCAAAGCCGCTTTCTTCTTCAACTTCTAGTCCTTCTCTACCATGTAATGTGAAAAGTTTGTCTGCTCTATCTTCTCTTCTAATAAAATTGTGTAAAGTACAATATGCTATGGGAATCAATCTTTGTTGTCGTAGTGAGTAACTTGGTATTGCTTTTAAAATTGGAAATCTTGCCTTTAATACACCAAAAGCCCTCTCTATTAATGAATGTCTGTAATTAAATAGTTCATACTTTTTCATTATTCTTCTAGATCCACGAAAATCTCTTAAATGGTACTTTTCACCTCGATAAAGAATTAAAAATCCAAGAATATTAAGATAACCGGAATCCACAACATAATAATAATAATCTGAAGATGAATAAATTGCATGTATTTGTTATTACAAATAAACAATTATATAATAATACAAATATATTAAATGAATGTAGGAAAAGGAAAACCATTCCCTTGCCATTGTTGATGCATCAAGAAACACACGAGAATCATTTGCAGTCCCTTCCCATCCAGTATAGACAAATGTAAACATCATGGGAACATACTGCCATAATATTTTGCGTGACAAGTACGGCTTTTCTTCCACGAAATGTTTTTTGTTTAGAAGTTGGAGCCCAAGCTGCTACATGAGTGCCATCAATGGCACCTATGCATTTCTAGAAATAATCAATTTATAATAAACTATAAATGTAGAAATATGGTGCAAATATGAAAGTTTAAATAGGTAATAATATGACACAAATAGGTAACAATATATCATACCTGAAAGTAAGGAAACCATTTTGGATTATTTTGAATCTCAGGTTGCACCTCACCTCTATATACGGGTTTAATCAAATCAACTCCTAAAGTAGTGAACGCTCTTACAACCATTTTAAACCAATAATGCACTGTTGCAGTGGAATGTTGATACCGTTCAGCCACAATTCTGTGTCTTGTGCCATGACAAAGAATTGCTGAAGCCATTGCTACACCTTCCTCTAAACTTACATCTTTAGCATCAGATAATAAGTTCATTATCTTCAACCTATCACATAATATTTTGCATCCGAAAATTTTCATAGCACCCAGTAGGATTTCCTAGAAGTACCTCAAGGATATATTCTTTTCCACTAAGCATGAAAGTTGTACAAGGAATTTTATCAAGAAAACGATTTTTATTGGCCATCAAATACCTCACCGTGAGCAAGTCCCCTATATCATCATCACTATTGTCATCACTACTTGAATTAGAATCCTCAGAGCTAAATAAACTTAATGTTGAATTATTTGGTAAATGTTTCATTTCACACCTACATAATGATATTCAAATTGGTATTAGCAATACATAGAAAAATTAAAGAATAACTAAATTAACTGTAGATTCAAATGTTAAGTAACTATTAATATTATGACAACCATGACTATGTATTATAAATAAAGTCAGAGTGCTAGGCCTGAATCAGAGGTTTTCACCATTCAAACATACATAACAAGATCAATAAACAATGCACATTATTAACATAAGTTCTACACGCAATTAAAAGTAAAAAGTAGTAAAACAGAGAATTCTGCCGCAAATAGTGTAATTGTAAATTCATTGAGTAATTGAATAAAAATATATGATTTCTCTGTCTCTTTCTCTCTTGTTTCACTCTAATGCTTAATCTTTACCTCACTCTAAATTCAACCTCTGTTTCCAATGCCAAACGTAGGTTAAGATAACATGCTCCATACCTTCAGCTTTTTATTTCTCTTGTAAAGTTCAAAATCTTAGTTAGCTTTACAGCTCCTTCCATATTGGCAATGGTTTTCATGTAAAAATGCAACTCTGATTAAGCAATATGGATTTTTTAGTAGAATAAAAAGGTTTAAGAGGAACTAATCATGTGGAGTAGCCAACATATTTTCCACATCAGATTTCGTTAACTTCACCTAATAGAACCGAACAAAATCTAGCTTCAGCAGATTTGGTTAACTTCATCAAATTCCTATGTTCCTCTCTTGAAAATCCATTTTCTCACTTTTCCCCATCATCATACTATAATGTAGAAAAAAAAAAGTGTGCAGACCTGGTAATTCGGTGCTTGAAGGATGGTCTTTTACCATACGGGTTGGAAAAAGGTAGACTCGCTAGATGGAGATGGTGATATCGGTTAAGCCCTTATTGCTGAGGAAAATTCGTCTTTACTCCCACCCTCAACTGAACAGAAATCGACCCAAGAAAAAAAGGGGCAGAGAGTATTTTGCTTGTTTGAGTTTTAATTTTGTTTGTTTGGTTTTTATGGGACTCGAACTCGAGTCTTTTACAGAAAGGAGTAAAATTTACGTATGTAATAGCAGAAAACTCCCTGTTTTCTAAGTGGAAAACACACTTATTTTTATAACTGAAAACTTGAAATCATCTTTTTTGAGTTTTCTAGTTATAGTTTATAGCTTACAAGATTTTGGAAATATGTTTCCATTTTTCTAAATTAGAAAATAATAAAACTAAACATTAAATTCTATTTTCTAATTTTCCTAGAGCAATTTTCTAGAAAATTGGTATTATTTTCCACAACTAAACACATCCTAGATGTTTTGTGACATGTCTCCATTATAGTCATAAAATATAAAACATGCCAAAAGGAGTATATCTTCTTTTGAATGTGTTATCAAGGAACAAAAAAGAGAATCAACTATACAAAAAAGAATGCACTATAGGCAGATGCTATTTAATGGTTGCAATGTGAGTAATCAAGAGTAATTTTCAAGTATATAACTTGTAACAACTCAGTATCTAAATTATTATTTATATCAGAAAATTTATTTATTTTTTATTTTGTAACCCTAAACCCCCTCTGTTAATCTCTTTTAATTCCACTAATTCTGAAATGGCAACTAATGGATCCCACCATTAGTCATTTTATTTATAATTTTGTCCTTTATCCCTTCTTCCCATTATTTTTCTCTATGAAGTCTCCATTTTCTGCATTTTTTTAGCTTTAATATCACCAAACCGAGAATCAATGGCACATATCATTAAAATCATAAGCAAAATGCAAGTGGAATCTCCACTTGGTTTTTGAAAGATGAAAATAAAGAAAAGTTGGAAATCCTTAGAATAACCATTGCAGTCTCACAACTACACACAGAGCACAAGATGGAAAGACAGAAAATCCATTATCTTTCCACAACGGCAACATCAGAAAAAAAGATAAATTTTCGCGAAGAAAATGAGAGATGAAAAATGAATGACAATAGTTGCTAAGATGAATGAATAATCCATCAAAACAATAATACCCATTAATCTATTTGGATGAATATATCTACAATTTTCAGGACAATTAAGCTAAATATATAACACCCCTACATATAGTCAAGATTATATCTCAGCTCCCATGAGGGTTATGTTACCAAACACTATATGGTCATGTGAAATTTAAAACATATTTTAAACAATGTGGTGCATCATGATCATGATGACTAGCTTTAAATCAAACCATATGACAAATCAAAATTCTCAACAATACTTGTTTATACATGAGAAAGATGAAGTTTACAAAAAAATTTCTTTACAAAAGAGCTTAGCCCTCAAAAAAGTCATAAAATACAAAATCTCAAGTATTTAATGAGTTGATATTACAAAATGAAAACTTTACAAAAGAATCACTATGTGATTATACCCTGCAGCATTGTATGATCTTTGTACTTTGCACTCTTTGTCTTTTACGGCTCTTCAGGCTAACTCTTTCCACCTATGTGAGAGACAACAACACTCCCACGCTAAGCAATTGTTTATTAGTATACAATAATATGAGGTTAAACAATGCATGCACACATACATGGATCATAACACATGGCATTCACATCATTCTCATACTCATGTCCCAACCGACATCTTTATCATGTCATAACTTCATAAGAAAATTCATCTCATTATTCTTATTTAATAGTGCATTGACTTCTCTAGGTATTAAGCACTTTCGATATAAGTAGAACCGTGTACCATTAAGGTATTTGGATTTCAAATCTTAAAGCATTGCCACTCCGGGTATTTAGCTTTAAGAGATATAAACATTAAGGTACCTCGGTATCATTTATCATTATCCAACATTTCAATCAATCCATGACTAGTTACGAGTTACACAAGAATACACAATCATATCACAAGATGCACAAGCAACATTCTCAAAGTTTGGATAAACATCAACCTCATATACAACAATCAAATACCATATTTATGAAGGCTTAGGCCTTTCACTTATCTGTGCCTTCAAGGCTTCCAATGCACTTAATACCCTTTTAGCATTTATAGATTCACACATATAGTCCACATAGCATCCAAGCTTTTTAGCATCTTATTTATACACTAATCACAAATATAAGTCACAATCATGTCAAAATGCAAAAGTATTATTGTATACTAACCTCAAGTCTCCACCAACTTGACTTTACCAAAAAAATCCAAGTTCCCCTTCTTCTCTAGAGATTGCTTTGAGGGTCTTGAAGAGCTCTTAATATGTACATTACTTATCAATATATTTATTTTTACTTTTCATATAAAACCATAAATAAAGCTATAAACCTTAGGTTCCGTGGCTCTTATCCAAGATGTGTACACAATCTAGATCAATGGTTCATGATCACTCTTATATATATGGTTAACCATCTAAATCACAAAGATTTTTCTCTATTTTTTCCCCATTTCGGTCATAAACCCCCAACTCTAAGTAGATGTTCGAATTTCTTCATGATAGAAGAAGAATCAAGAAA
This sequence comes from Balakata baccata, assembly GCA_949630135.1. Lineage (NCBI taxonomy): Eukaryota > Viridiplantae > Streptophyta > Magnoliopsida > Malpighiales > Euphorbiaceae > Balakata > Balakata baccata. Next base: position 167 of record CATIWF010015356.1, on the reverse strand, counting down.
AATCAAAGATCAAATATGATAAGGTGGTGTAACACCCTCTCATATAATTAAAATTAACCCAATTATATAAGCAGGTGTTATAGACTTTCCGTTATTGAAAACTTGTGAAAATTCAAAACTTTTTCTTTTCCTTATATGATTATCTCTTAACATCCTTTCATACAAAT
>CATIWF010015354.1:0-16193 GCA_949630135.1 Balakata baccata | reverse complement strand
TTTTTTTTTAAATTATATGTTAAATGGATGCCTACTTAGCAAGACTTTCAAATTTCTCAATTTAAGTAGTGTATAAATTGTAAATAAGCAGGAAGGGTAGTTCGGTCAGGAAAATATTTGACGGACACCGTACTGCTAAATACTTCAAATTACGTATTTATTTTATGATACATACCAAACAAATCCTTAAAATTACATTAAAAGTTAATGTAAATTTAACCGCAAATGTCTCGAAAGAAAAATCTTTGCCCAATTATTTTATCAGTTAGAAATAGAGACGCGGAGACACACACACACATTCACTCTCCTCCTCTTGTGTCTCTCCCTCTTTCTCTCTCAAACCAACCTCAGGTATAACATTGAATCAGCACAAGCGCAGGTCAGCTCTGAAACCAAACACCCACCAACATGTTTTCTATCAGATCAGTTCCGCCATTGTTTCTTCTTCTTCTTGGTTTTCTTTTTTCTCTCTTTCTCTTCGCATCCTCTTCACCAACTGCTACTGTAACTGCTCATCTCCAGACTCTTCCTTTTTCGGGTAATTTTTCTCTCCAATTTTAAAAATACTTTTACAAATTTTGACAAGTTATCATCTTTCTTTTGGCTTCATAAAGGTGGATTCTTTCTTTTAAGTTTTTCTCTTTCTGTGATATTAGAGGCAGTTGATGGGGTGGATAATGGTGTAGTGGTACCATGGGAAACGAGAAGGCATCTTGAAGATGGGAACTCAAACTCAAACTCGACCTTGATACTAGCTGCCAAAAGAACGAGAAGGAGAGACCCTTTGGATAATTTGAAGCGTTATACTGGTGGCTTTAATATCAGCAATGAACATTATCGGGCTGTACGTTTCTCCATTTTTTTTAACTATTCCTGCTCTTTTCCTTATCTGTCTTTTTTTTTTTTTTTTTCCTTTTTTCAGTTTTGGATGGTGTCATTTTTCATCTCCATGTTGTATAGAAAGCAATGTATTAGTAGTCTGTTTTCTTCTGGAAATTACCGATCTTTCATTTGAATTCTAATTACTCCAATATGATTTATCTAAAGCTTTGGTGTTGAATTTTTGTATATTTTGGATAAATTATGACTTGTATTCTCATTTTGTTTTTTATATGAGTGTTTTACATTTTATTTTATAATGTTCATAATCAAAAGAGAGTGAAAAAATCATCAACTGGATTTTAATTGGGAGTCGTGACTTGTTTGTCTCGTGTTCTGTATTTGAGTTATTTCTTGACTGTCTGGAGTTTTCTGGTAGATTGTTTTGGTTACTCAATGGTTCCATTTTTTTATATTGATTATCATGTAAACAATGCAGTCTGTGGCTTTAACGGCGGCTCCCTTCTTTGTAATTGCTGGAGTTTGGTTTGCCCTCTTTGGACTGACCTTGGCCTTTATCTGTCTCTGCTATTGCTGTTGTAGAAGAGAACCTTATGGCTATTCTCGATTGTGTTACGCCCTCTCGCTCATTTTCCTCATTTTATTCACAGTTTGTGCAATGTAATAATCTCTTTGCCTCTCAATTAGTATTCTGTATGTTTGTTTTATTACTAGCCCTGTGACTCCCTCAATGTTATGCCTCGCAATTTCAGTGTGGGCTGCGTTTTTCTGTATACCGGCCAACAGAAATTTCATAGTATCACAACAGACACATTGGACTATGTTGTGAGCCAGGCAAATGTTACTGCTGAAAACCTCAGGAATGTGTCAGATTATCTCGCTGCAGCTAAGGATGCTTCTGTGGAGTTGACTTTTTTGCCAGAGAATGTCAGAAACAGCATTGGGACGATTCAAACAAAGATTAACTCCTCTAGCAGCACCCTTTCCAGTCGTACTCAGGACAATTCTGAGGATATTCAAAATGGTTTGGATAACATGTAAGCAAATGCACTTAAAACTTTTGTTAAATGTTCATTTGTGGATTTATTTTATTTCTTTTTGTCGTATGTGTATATTGTTGCTGTGCATTGCAGGAGACTAGCTCTAATTGTTCTTGCTGCTGTTATGCTTGCATTGGCATTTCTTGGATTTTGTAAGTTTGTTTCTTTTTCTCTTCAACCTTGTAGTGAAACTTTATTTCTTGATCAGTTATAAACATTATATATGTTCTGATGTTACCGAAATGATGACACTGCCTGCAGTATTCTCCATTCTTGGAATGCAATGTCTTGTATACTTGTGAGTTATACCATCATTGTTCCTTTTTCTTTTAATTGCTAACATTTAAATTTTTTGCATTTTAGTTACTTTATGTTAATAATTTACTTTCTGGTTGCAGCCTGGTGATCCTTGGGTGGATTCTTGTTGCGGGCACATTTATTTTGTGTGGTGTATTTCTTCTTGTCCATAAGTAAGTTCTACCTTTTTCGTTGTTTTATAGTTTTTGATTGTAAACACATTTTGATATTTCATAGCAGTTTTAGGAGTTTTGCTATTGAAATTTCGGGATTGTGCTTTATCTTAAGATCAAGAAAACGCATGCTTTGCCATTCTAATAGTTAGCACGAGAAGGAATTAAACTTTATTGGGATTGTGCTTCATCTCGCACTTGCCTCCCAATGTGAAACTCTATTAGGTTGGCAAAATACTTGAACAGGTGCAGTATGTTGGTTTTTTACCTTTATTCTAGAATTTTAATAATTTGTTATTGGAATGTCTAGAATTCAAGTTCTGTAGTATACAATGGAAAAGGTTTTTAATCATATTAGAAAACTTCTGATTTCTAAAAGCTAAAATTTGTTTGTGAGATGACAAGAATACATACATTTTGTTATGTTAGCTATGCTTATCTGGCACTTGCAATTTCTTTCCCAAGTATCTATTGATTACTGATGCTGTTTTCATCTATGAATAAAAACCTATGTTGAATTACTGATCAACTAGATTTCAAGCTCCATCCCCTGCATATGAAAATGCTAGTCTTCAAATTATAATGTGGCAGTTTCAGCAGTATCATACGCCAGTGTTGCGCTTCTTTGGGAAACAATTAATTGTATTTTGTTTTTCTCTTTTATCTACTAGTGTGGTTGCAGATACTTGTGTTTCAATGGATGAGTGGGTTCTGAACCCCACTGCTAAAACAGCCATGGATGATATTATACCTTGTGTTGACAACTCAACTGCTCAAGCCACTTTACAGCAAACCAAGGAAGTCACATATCAACTTGTCAATGTGGTTGACAGCATCATCACCAATATCTCCAACAGAAATATCCCATCCCAACTAGGACCACCGGCATATTACAATCAGTCTGGTCCACCGATGCCTGTTCTTTGCAATCCATTCAATTCTGATTTCACAGAACGACAATGTGCTGCTGGTGAAGTGGACTTGGGGAATGCTTCTGAGGTAGACTACTAGTATATGAATATAAAATAGAAGTGAAGCTTAACACTCGCAATTTTATCAATTTTCACTCATCATACGTTTTGTTAGTTTGCCTTCCAAACAAAATTTAAATGATTGATTAAACTTAACAGTTTCATATCTAAATGGCGTCTGCACTGCAGTTGACACTTACAGCTGGTGTAACATCAGGATACTACTTTGAAATGTCGTAATTCCTATACTTTTTTTTCTGTTTTGAATAGGTATGGAAGAATTATACATGTCAGGTTTCATCATCTGGAATTTGTACAACACCAGGTCGGGTGACTCCTAGTTTGTATAACCAAATGGTGACTGCAGTAAACTTGAGCTACGGTTTGCACCGGTATGGTCCTTTTTTGGTTAACTTGAAAGACTGCACTTTTGTACGACAAACATTCACGGTCATCAGCAATGAATATTGTCCGGATTTGGGAAAATTTACTGAATGGATCTACATTGGACTAGTAATGGTATCTGCTGCTGTAATGCTGTCATTGATCTTCTGGGTAATATATGCAAGGGAGCGAAGGCATCGTGTATATACTAAGCAGTTCATGGCTAGAGGCATGGAAGGCGAAGACAAATCCGCCCCATAGAGATGTTCTAATTGAGTTATTAGGTTGTTTTACACCGTATTTTTGGTAGCATGAATTGCAATACTTTTAGAGTCTGTACATTTTATTAGTCCCCTTTTCCGTTAGGCTTTGGCCATTGCTCAGTATAGCTTTCTTCAATCTTGTTCGTAGGAGTCAAATGATGTTTCTCTCATATCTTTATGAAATGATGTTTATGTTACCTATTGCCTGTATGGTGAGTTGTTTTTCGAACTGATCATAGGCTTCCACCATTTCTGGAGAGCGCATTCAATCTCCTAATGAGAGATTGTTTCAGCTGATTTAGATAGCTGATAACTTTCCTGAACTCATTTCATATCCAATGAGTTTGGTAACAATAAGCTAATATCTAATTCTACTTGGTTAAAAGGAAGACAATATCAATAAGCTTTAGCTTAATAGTTCAGTGTAGGAATTAGATCTGTGAGATACCGAGTTCAAATGTCCAGTTGGATAAAAAAAATAAAGGCAATAAAAACCTAACATCTATTAATAAATATTATTTGAAAAAATTATTTACTTTTTGGGTTTTGGCATTTTATATTAATATTTTTTTGAGGTTTAAAAATTATAAGATTTGTTTTTTCTATTTTTTCTCAATTAAATTATGTAGTTTTTATGTTAAATTTTAAGGCATCTACTGTTAGAAAGAATATTTTCTTATGTTATGAAGATACTAATATAATATATCAAATTTTAGGAGGGTGCTAGTATAATAGATTAAACTTGCATAATGTACTTATACTATAGGTCAAATTTTAGAGATAAATAATAATTTTCTCTTTTATCATTTCATTACAATTTTAGAGATAAATAATAGTCTAAGAAGATCGCTATGGGGAGCAGACTGAGCGGCAACACAAGAATTGAAGCATTTCCCAATTATTTCGAGCAGCTTCTTAGGAAGATCAGCCCACCAGTGACCGCTACTGTCTCTCTCTTACTCCTACAGACCTTTCCCACAAATTTGACAAAGTAATGATATGGATTTGTAGATTGTGTATGTGGAGCTTGTGGTTTCATGTGATGAATTTTTGTTTTTTTGGGGCATTGAGCTATCATAGTGCACATTCAGTACACTGAAAATATTCAGAAAATTCTCAAAAAAAAAAAAAAAATCTCAAAACATCCAAAGTATTCCGGTAAAATTTCCAAAGGTATACCAAGATATTCCTACATAATTATTTTTAGAAAATTCTTTGTGAAATTTTCAAAGATATACTCAAGTATTTCTGAGGTATACTCAAGATATTTTCGGAATATTTCTAAGGAATTCTCAAAATATATTCAAGATATTTCGGAATGTATACCAAATTATTTGTTTGAAATTTTTTGATATTTTGATTAAATTATATTCTTCTTCTTCTTTAATAATTTAATTATTTTTGTTCTTATTTTTTTATTTTTTAAAAAATTGAACTAAAATATCTTTAAAATATACTAAAAAAATGCCAAAAATATACTATTTAGATATATTTTAAAATTTAAATATTATTGTAATTGTTGAAAGAATTTTTCAGTTATATTAAAAAAAAAAAGTAGAGTTACAATTATTTCTCTTTCTTTTCTATTTATGATTTTTGCCGAAAATTTAGAAGTGAGCCTATTGATTTGTCATATCCAACTTTTATGGGCTTGGGCTCTGTCCTATTTAGGTATAACAAAGAGGAAATGATTTTAAAGAATTTTTCCACGTACTTTAAAATTATGACTTTCGTCATTCCTTATTTATCTCTATACAACGCCTTTCCCTGATTTTGAATGTACAAGAACACAGATAGCCAATATCATTCAACCGAAGTCCCACTTTGTGCGTTCTCTTACAGCACAGATCAGACTGGGATTTACTTGGAATGATAGCGGGAAGTGACCACTGATCTGGGACCATTAGAAATTAAGTAGTCATTGCTTTCCTGAACCTTTTCTTGTACTGCTTTGGAGAGATAACAGTTGGGGATGCATTCTTTGGCCCACCAAGAATACCCCAGGCCTTCACCCCTGTTTCCGGTGCTTGTCCCACCTATACTGTCTCATGAAATCAGTTATTCCGAGAACTAATTCATGCTTTTCTTCATCCACGCCAACCAATAGTGAGTAATCCATGACATCAATCGACTGCATCAGCACAAGCACAAACACATTATATTGGAAGGTGGGGTTATGGTGAAGAGGTGGGATGGATTTTTGTTAGAAGAAAGGAAAAAGACTTGGTTATAATGAAGATCAGTGTAAGAATTTTTATATTATGGAAAAGATGAAAGTTTGCCATCTTTTTTCTTTCTTTCTTTTTTTTTTTTTTCATTTTAATATAAGATTAATATTACATTTGTGAGGATGGTGAGACAAGCGGTGGTGTGCATGTGTTTTTGAATAAATTTTAAATTTTGTTTTATTTAATTAAATCTTGATTTCCTCTATAATTGTCTTTTAGTTCTCACATTTTTTTTTGTTGTTTTCAATTAAATTTTTATCCTTTATCGACCTTGCATGGAAAAGAAAAATAATTTTATTATTTTATATATTGATTTAATCTTCCATTAACGTGCATGTGTGCCATGTGACACTTTTCATATCATGATTTAACATATTTACTCCTATTTAGTTTTTAATTAATCATCAATTACTTCATTAATGTTAAATATTCAATTTGATACTCATTATTTCTTGCATTTTAATTTAATCCATATCCAATTTTTAATAAAAATTTTTACTTTCTATAGAACTTATGACAAAAAAAAAAAACTTTGTTAGAAAAATAAAAAGACATGACAATTTTTTTTGCACGAGAAGACATGGTGGTTGAGTGTGTGAGTGGAAAATAGATGAAAAGATATGATAATTTGGATGATAATAAATGATGTGATTTGTTTATTTAAAATTTTTTTTTTTTTGTTAAATATGAAGTTATTAAAGTGATTTGATTTATATAGAGAGAAGATTTTATTGTATTGGGCATCTAATTCCCAATTTCTTATTTTTATCACCATGGAAACCACTTTTATTGAGAATGAGAACCATTTTTTTTTTGGTTCAATGGATAATAGTCTAAAATTGTTTTTTTTTTTTTCATTTTAACATATAATTTTAGTTATTTTTTATATAATAATAAATTATAAAAAAATTATGAATTTTAAATTTTATTACAATTATGGCCAATTCTTTAAAAAATTGAGTTTAATTATATGTACTTTAGGTTTTGTAACAAATATTACCTCGGGTAAACTGTATCTCACTCTGAACCTATGTGGCGATAATATGAAAAATATAAAACAATGATGTGGGAAATACGGTAGAACTAATGTAGAAAAAATTGCCACATTAGTATAAAAACTAAAATTATACTATTTTGAAAACTGTATTTGCTAAGATAGATCCATGAGTCTTCTTTTCAAAATCATAACTTTTTCAAAATAGATATTGTTATAATATGGTTTGTCATTTTTTAAGTTAAATAATATCGTTTTAGTTTAGTTGGGAGAAGTAATTTAATGTGCAAAACGACGCTGTTTTTGTTTATATACTAATATAACAAGTTTGTATTTTCTATATTATTATTTCATATTTTTAATGTTTTTCTATATTATCGTCACACATGCTCGGAGTGAGGTACAGTCCAGCTGATACAAAATTTGTTACAAAACCTAAAGTACATATAATTAAACTTAAATTTCTAAAGAATTGACCATAACTGTGATAAAAATACAATTTTTTTTTTGTAATTTAGCCTAATAATAATAATAAAAAGATAGCATTGTTATATGTTTTATTATATATTGACTATATATGGCTATATATATCAATATATCCATATAGTATACATATAACAAAGTTATAACAAATGTTGTTGTTTGAATTTATCTCTACACAAAACATTATATATTAGCTATATGTAGGTTGTATGTATAGCGAATGAAGGAATTGTTCCCGATCAACCTTCAAATGGTAGTTTTCGGAGCTCAAACTGTCTAGTCTAAGATTTTTCGACATTCTATTTTCAATGTTGGATTTTGAGAAAGGAAGTTGGAAAATATGAGAAATAGAGATAGCAACTTAACACCCGATTTTTTGTTTCCCGATCAGCCCTCAAACAGTGGTTTTCAGAGTTCAAGCTATCTAGTGTAAGATTTTTCAATCATCTGAGCCCATTTTCAATGTCAAAATTGTAAAAGGAATTCGAAAAATAAGAGAATTGGAGAGGGCAGCTCTGACGCGCGATTTTTTGTTTATCGATCAGCCTTCAAACGATGGTTCATGAAGCTCAAACTGTTGAATCCAAGGTTTTTCGACCCTCTGAATTCATTTCTAGCATTAGATTTGAGAAAGAAATCCACAAAATAGGGGAACCAGTAAGGGTAGCCCTTATGCGTGATTTTTTGTTTTTCAATTAACCCTCAAACGATGGTTTTCAGATCTCAAGCTGTCCAGTTCAAGATTTTTCAACCGTTTGCAATGTCAAAATAGCGAAAGGATGCTGGAAAATAGGAGAACCAGAAATGATAGTCTTGATTTTCTCCTCGCTGATCTTGCAAATCTGGTCGGATTTTAGAAATGTCACTAGAGTGATGAAGATGTGGAAAACTAGCTGTGATTCAAATTTCATAATGATCGAAAGTCTTTTGGATGGTGAATAGAGTTGGTAGTAGTGTAAGGAAGAAAAGAGAAAGAAAGAAAGGAGATAGAAGAAAAAAAAATTAAAAAAATTTATTTTTAATTGATATTTGAGAAATTTTATAATTATAAAGATAAAATTTGAAATTCTCTTCTAACACTAGTACTTGCATGGTTGTAAAAATCAGTCCGATCTGATCGGTTCAACCGGAAAAATCGGAACTGGCTCTTAGGCCAGATGATTTTTATCTTCAAAATCAGGGGAGAAACAACCTAGTAGAAAATTTGGCGATTCGGTAGGTTCAATTGGAAAAATCAGGAATTGGCTGGTTTTGACTGATTTTTCCAGATTTTTTTTTAATTTTTTGCAAAAAAAAATAATAATTATTAAATTTGGTCCAATCTAGACAATTCAACCGATTCAATCAAAAAATTGACCCAAAACTAGATGGTTAACTATAAATTAATCAAATTGGTTAAAATAAATATATTTTTAAACAATTAACCCACCCTTATTTATAAAATAATATGTTATTTTCATTTTTACTTTTTTTTATATAAAAAATTATTCACTCATTTTTATATTTTTTCTTCTTTTTTATATTATTTTTTTTTACAATTTGAAAATTTTAGCTGATTGTATTTTCAAGTTATAAATTACCTTTACATTTAATAATTAATTAAATGTTTAGTTATACAAATATATGAAATATGATTTTTAAAAAAAATAAAAAAGAGAATATTAAATATGTTATATTATTCTTATATACTAGAAAATATTTTCAATTTATTTTCTATTTTTATTATGTATGAGACATTATATTTTATTATATATGAGAAATGTTATATTTTATAAAAATACTATATAAACTAGTTCGATCTTGATTCGATTTTAAATCCGTGATCTACTGATTTTTTCAGTTTATTGACCGGGCCGATTTTTCCAACTTTAAATACTTGTGGCCAAATCCCTATAACAAATAGCAAAGCCCAAGCATCTTTCAAAACCCAAAAAATTCTCATTAGTTGAATTCTGGTTAAGTAAAACATATTTATGCTTCACAAAAAAATCTTTTCACTATTACTTCTGGAAAAATTAAAGTTACATGTTTTGGTCCTTAAATTTTATAAATTTACACAATTAAACTCAGTACCAACAGTTTATCTAACAACTCTTCTAATTAGCAATTTTAAATTTATCCAGTCTATTAATTATAAATTTTACTCGATTAACTCTTTTAATTTTTTGTTTATGAAATACTTAGCACCTATTAAATGATTTCTTATTTTAATTGAAGATATAGCAAATTGAACAGGATTTTGATGTTAATTTCACATTTAAGAAGTGAATTGGATATTTTGTCTTGAGCAGTTAAAAGTTATAAGAAAAATAAAAGGACAAATGAAAAAATGCACATTCTATCATTCTCAATTATCCCATCAATGATCCCCACCTAGAATTTAATTCCTAGACCAAATCTCCGAATAAAGATTTCCAATATTGGACTTTGAACAAACGGATGAAATGTCACATTGTCCGTCAACGTCAAATGAACTTTCTGATCAACACCCTATATCCACTCACAAACACACTTGTAAATCCTCAAGTGAATAATTTAATCACATACTGATTTGATAATCTCAAATTCAAATTTTTAATTAGACCCTTCATACTGAAAAAGTTCAATCAGATAATAATAATAATAATTAGTTGATTAGAGGCTTCAATTATTTGGAAATTCATGTGAGAAATTGGTTAATGAACAAGGATTGTTTCCTAAAGTGGGTAAGGTGTCTTCATCATTTCTAATAAAAGGGATCCATTTATACGTTATTTTGTGGCTATTGGCTTTGTACATTTCTATACGTGTCTATGATTTTATGATGTGAAGCTAATAAGAGCCAAAGGAGTGGCAATGGAAAGTCTAAAGCTGCTGCCAATTTGACACGCATTTGCCGACTCAAATCTATGCCTTTGTGTGCCGAAAGCTATATGAGCCAACCTGGCCTATAATCTTATATTAGCAAATTCGAATTTGGCAACCATGGATGTTATTATTCATTATGTGTTTCCTTTTCTATCAATTGCCCTTTTTCAGTTGATGTTTTCTTTCTTAATTGTGATTTTGGTCGGTCATTAGCAGTGATACGTGAATTTCTTTTGAGACATGGAATCCTATCACGTTCAATTATTAAGGAAAAAAAGAGAAATATTAAATATTTTTCTATATTATTTTTTCTTTTTTTTTACTAAAATGTATATTCTCATTTTTAATGTTATAAAATTCAATAATTTTTTTCTTGCAAATTCAAATTAAAATTTCCAATTCAGCTAAAAAGAAAATTATTATTTCGACGGGATCTAAATCAGGTAAAAGGGTGCACACTCTTTCTAGTTTGGAAGTAACCAACATATAGTAAAACACACACAACCTACTGGGAAATCTCCAGTGTGAAAGCAACCTACAGCCATCTTTGAAGTATTTATAGGGTGTATTTTTTTTTTTTTTTTTAATTTCTAGTATTAGTTTGTTTTCAATGTCAAGACTCTATAGCAGTGGACCACAAGAGTAATGTATTGAAAAAAAGTAAACCATTATTGAAGGTAATTTCAAAATTTTAACAGACTTTGGTTATATAATTCGTCATTATTAACTTATCATTTGAAATGTAATTATCAAAACGAGTTGAGCGAGCGAAAATGTTCCACATCCAAATATATATATATATATATATATATAAAATAAAGATCATGAGTTTATAAGTATGGATTATATCTCCATTAATATTAGGGGTGATAATACAACATGAATCCAATACGATATTTACAGTTTAAGATTAAAGTTTATTGTGTTCATATGACAATTATGTTAACATGATGAAAACATGAAAATTATCATGTTGTGTTCAGGTTGACCTGTTAATACAAAAAAACACATTTAATCCGTTAATAATTTGTGTCTTGTCTTGTTGATATGTTTAATCCAACACATTATAACTCATTTACATATTAACTAGATCGTGTTATATTAATTTTATAGGTTAATTGTGTCGTATTGTGTTAACCTGTTATTAAGTTGATCGTGTTAGTATTCAAATTTTAGACACAATTAGCTTATTAAGTCGTATTTGTGTTGACTTTTATTGTGTTATAGATATATCATGACACGACATGAACATGACCGTTAATAAGAATTGTCACCTCTAATTAATATGAAGTTGTTTGGGTAGAGTCCTAAAGCAAAACTATAAGAGGTTAGTCCCAAAGTGGTTAATATCATACCATTCTGAAGATTTGTATGAACACTTAACCGCAACAAGAGATATCAAAGCTAGCCCCGATGAAATATTCTCGTAATGTTAGACAAAGGTTGTGAGATTCCCCTACTCTATTTGTTAGAGATATGCTCAAAAAGCAATCGCCTCAAGCATTTAGCGTACACATTCATAAATGTATTCTTTCATTATAATAATATTTATTTGCATATGAATTGATATAGATCTTAAACTGATTAATGAAAATCTATGATACGAAACATAGCATAAAGGAATTCATGATGGGATCATGATAATGAGATTCCTATCATGTGTAATTATGTTAGTATCAAATTTATCCTTAGTCATAGGATTAACAAGAAGGGACATTGTTGATCCGGATACACTAGAACATGTTATATTCCATGATTAGATCAAGCAGTAGATCTCATAAAGTTGTGAGCATGAGATGTTCTATATTAACATGTGGATGCTTGCTAAGAATAGTCAAGTACATTGGATGACCTGCTATGAGACAATCATATGGATTATCTATTCAAATGTCAATGATTGTCTCATCATAGCAATGGTGCATGTATCCTTAGACTTGAGGTACTCAAGGATATCTTGGATACTGATTCTGTGATTTGACTCCATTCCTTGTTGCCTCATAGAGGTCGCTCATAGGGTGGTGATTGGGTGCAACTTGAGGTATTCGAATGTAATTGGGTAGCCAATAGAGGATTCACCGCTCTTGATAGAGGGAGAGTATACCCACGACCTCTTGTCGAGATCATTACTTGGAAATCTATGTCCAGAGTGGAAACATCCTGAAGATAATCTTTAGTGACATGTCTAATAGAGTAATGAGTCACAAGGGCAAGATCTAACTTCACTTTAGCTAGGTATGACGTAGTCAGTCTAGTGGGAGATGACATATTGTCCATACTCTGAATCGAGTAGGGTATAGGATGGTGAAAGGATAAATTGCACATATTATTATCTATGGAAAGGTTCGTAGTCAAACCACCGACTTTCCGGTGAATTGAAGGTCATGATGTGTTGCTAGATACCGCTCATGACTTGTTTAATTTATTTGATAATTTAAGTGACCAACATAACCGGAAACCTAATGGGTCACGCACATTAGAAATGTAAAGAATGAGTAAATTGGTTTTGGATGAGATCCGAAATATGAAAGAATTATTTCGAGTCGGTTCGCGATAAGATTGTAGGAAAAAATTGCTTGGGGGGTTGACGGGCCTGTACTGGCCCGCAGGCCAGCTGGGCCTGCTAACGCGTATAGCTGCCCGCATATGGCATTTAATTGGCCATTACTTTCACACAACCTTTCATTTTCTCCTCTCTTCAATTTTGATATAATTTTCTGATTTTCTTTTGGATCTAAAAGACCCAAAAAGATAGAAAATAGATAAGAAAAAATTTTTGGGAGAAGAAAAGTTTTTGGAGACTATGAGTTTAATTTTTCCTCTCAAAGGAACATACTCATTGCTAGCACTTTGAGGTGTATTAAAGCCATATCTCTAGTGGTTTCATCCTCTCACTTTGCGTGGATATTGTTAGAGACAATCCAATATTGGATTATTGTAGTTTGTTACAACCCAATAAAGTGAGAAGTTGAAGAAAAATTAAGAAATTATAAAGGTATAATTTCTGAATTTTCCTTTATTCAATTAGTTTTAATTGGCACAAGTAGAATCATTTGATTCAAGTTTTGATTTTTTGTTTCTGCTGCTATTTTGTGTATAAGATACATATTCAAAACCTAACATGGAGTTTGAAAAATTTTATTCTTCCACTATGCCATGATGTATGTGATACATTAGCAAACTCCTAATTTTAATTGCAGATTAAAATTGGATTGGTTAGAAATGGCATTTTGGATTTATGCGTTATAAAAGATGAAATTGGTTTTGGCTCGGTTTTAATTTCTGTCTTTCGTTCATATTCTGTTCTTAAAATGTTAATGAATGAATTAAAAATGATGCAAATGAGTTTGTATAGTTGATTCTCATTGTTTATGGATTAGTGCCAAAATTAGGGTTCTTGATGAATTTTAATTTATATTTTATTTTCTTCCATGGATTGCTTGGTTTTAATTGGTCTTATGATGACTGATTAGTGTTAGGAATATGTTATGAACATGGTTTGATCCCAAAGTATCCACAAAACAGAATTGAAAAGTGTTTTCAATTTTTGGACATGGGCAATTCGTGAGTGCGTTTTCGAAAATGCTCAATATTAAAATTATTGTTTTGATGATAATTTTATATCATTAATTGTATTTTCAACACATTTAAATTTTGATTATGAGATAGTCAGTGTGTTAATATTGATGTTAATTACATTCTATTTGGGTTTGTCAAATTTTGAAAAATTTCTATGAATTTTAGATGGTAATTGATTCGTTTAGGATATTTAATGGATTGGTTCATCAATTAGGATTTTAAATAATTTGAATTGATTTGAGCTAATCTTAAGTTACCTAAAATGATGATAGATGAGTATGGAATTTTGAAAATTTTTCAAATTAAATTTGATTTAATTTGTTTGAACAAATCCTAATCTATTGCAACTAGAAAATGAATGTAATATTAATTAAATTGGTTAATTAATTTTAGCATCATATTAATTATGTTGAGGTGATTTTATTTGTGAAATAAATTTCTAGAAATAATGATTTTAATTTAAAATGTGATTTTGAATTTATTATCAATATATATGTATAAATTGCATATCATATGAAAGGAAATAAAATAGGCAATAGTTTGGAAAAAATATTTGATGAAATTAAATAAATGCCTAATTAATTTTATTATCATTTATAAAGAGTTTATAATTGATAATATGATTATCTAATGGGATGTAAAAATGAAATAAATAATGATTTTCATGTTAAGTCAAAAAACCGATTTTATGGTTTAATCTTTGAAACCGATTTATAATTTGAATCCAAAACACCAATTTCAATTTTACCTTTGTTTAGAGAATGCAATATAGGGGTGTATGACTATGCAAGATGCCTAATTATAGATTTAGACCAATGTAATTGATCATGCATGGGTTTATTTTGTAATTTGATAAATAGGGCCTGCGAATCTCTGCCTCCTCTTTAATTCTCATATATTTTTTTTTCTTATCTTACTCTTCTCAAATAGGGGTGTATGACTATGCATGATGGCTAATTATAGATTTAGACCAATGTAATTGATCATGCATGGGTTTATTTTGTAATTTGATAAATAGGGCCTGCGAGTCTTTGCCTCCTCTTTAATTCTCATATATTTTTTTTCTTATCTTACTCTTCTCAAATATAAATTAAGGTTTTCTTATTATAATTATGTAATTAGATTACATAAGATTAGGATAAACTGGAGATACATAGGAGAAGAAGCAAGAAGATGGTGCAAATTACAAGAAGACATAGAATTGGAATTTTGAATTTCTATTTATGTTGTAATTCATGTATCTACTTAGGTTTGACATGTTTAATATCTTCTTAACTCAAGTGATTGATAATAGTTTGTGTATAATCAGGTCATATAGTCAGAGTAACTATCTTCATATATTCTTGTGATGAATGAATATATAAATGCATACAAACTATGATGAGACTAAATAAAAGCAAATCCCTTGCTAAAATAATATCAAAACTAATGCCTTCCATTAATATGGGGAGAACTAGAGTTCTTTTAGAGTTTAGGTTGTTGGACAAACCCAAGTTCGCTTTACAAGAATATGTTCAAACTATGAAATTAGATTTCACGATTAATGAGCTGGTTTTAACTAGAAGCATTGATTTGTTGGGCAAACCCAAGGTCAGTGTGGACAGAGGCGAAGTTGGATAGTGTACATGAGATGTACACACATCAAGAGTTAATAGTCTAATGAGTATGCACACATCAATCAGATGATAGCACTAGATTTGATAGTTGCATGAGAATACAATTGGTATGCATCAGATACCTACCAATTGACCTAAGGTAACTTGTTGGTCAAACCCAATGTCATTCTTGGAGATATTGGATATCGATCCACTAGGAGAACTTCCACATAGGTTCTCTCAGGTTCATAGTAACGACTATGGATTTGCAATAAAATAATGGAAGTTGTAATGTGTTTATTAAATACCTAATAGTCATTCATGTTCATTTTCTAACATGATCTCTTTTACATCTAGGTTGTTAGTGAAGGGTTTTGATCATGTATCACATACATATAACGCAGCGGAAAATAAAAATTTTCAAAACCCGAATCAATGGATTATACATGTGCCAATTAAAACTAATTTAACCAAAGAAAATTCAGAATTTATACCTTTATAA
>CATIWF010015349.1:0-17394 GCA_949630135.1 Balakata baccata | reverse complement strand
ATGCCATCTATCCTAAGTCTCGTCCTTGTAAAGAGGAATGGGCAATTATACATATTCATAATTTATTTCAACACAATAGGTTATAATTTTATCTCATTCCATACTTGCATGTCATATGACATAATTTACCTTACTAGAGCTTACAAATCTCATATAAAATATATAATTATATGCAAAGAAAGAAAATTCCAGCAATTTAACATATATGTATGTCACACAATATTTATGAGACTAAATTCTTAATATTCCTTTCCAATCAGATTTCTACCATAATATTGGAATGCATTTATCACCCATTTAGGAACCGAATTATAACTCATGATCTTCTAACAAGTTTTAGCTTAATGTCTTAGCTTTCATATCCAGCAAGAATCACATAAATCGGAATTTTATAGCATAAGTTATAGCTCAAACATCACAAGTTGTTCACTAACATTTTGCGCAGGATATTATGGACAGCTCCATATCCGACATTTGTAGCCCATTTTTGGCCTACTTATAGACAGAATTCGAATCCATGTTCTTCATAAAAGTTTTATCTCTATGTGTATAGTTTCATTTTCAACTAGTTTCATGCAAATCGGAGTTATATAACATGAGTTATGGCTAAAGGAATCAAGCCTGTTTTACAAAATTTCAGCAACATCACAAATACCATAGTTCACCAAAAATTAGATTAAATTCATAGACATCCTCAATAGTCATAAATCATCATAATTATCATTTTCAACATCAATATTATGCTAATCATCATCTCAAGATATAACAACCACCATTTCAAAAATGCAAACGACATGAGTTTAAGAATAAACATACATATATGTACTAACCTCAAATGGAGCCTCAAAAACCTTAAGCCCTCAAGCTTGGTCTTCCCTTAGGGGGTTACCACCACCCTCTATATCACCTAACAAGATATTAACATGCCTCTTTTAGACCAAAGAAAAAACATATGTAATATAACTCTACTCTTTAAAATAAACCCAACTTTAACTATCAAATTATCTCTTTTAATTCAAAATTCATGTCAAGTTCCTTTTTTAACTAATCTAGAACCTAAAAGAAAGAGTTTTAACTCTTCAAAACCATAGCTTGACTAAAGAACTCATCCATATGAAATGGATCTCCACCAAGCACAAAAATGGTAGAAAACAAGAGAAAAGAAGAAGACAGGATGATTTTTAGCTTCACTTACTTCTTCCTTTACCAAAGACAATGTAGATTCGAGTGTTTAGCTTCTTCCTTTCTTCTTTCTCCAAGAAAATGATTTCTTTAGCTCCAACAACTTCCTCTTTCTTCTTTTCTAAAGGGTTTTGGGCTATATAAGTGATTTTTCCTTTAGTTTTTTGTGATTTTGGCTTCCTTTAAGTGAAAGAAAGTAGAAAAATGGAGGGGTGAAGAGGAAGCACGAATTTGGGTGGAAAAGTTAGGGTTTGGGCTGATGTTAATGAGGAAGAAGAATGGTTTTTATACTTTGGCAAAGATATCACTTTGGTCTCTCATTATTTTTGCCAAATACCCACTTAAAACCTTGGCTTTTGCTTATTTCTTATAACTTTTCTCAACTTCGTATTTTTTAATTAAATCACTCACAACAAAAGTAAAATCTTTTATTAATCTTTAAATCTCAATTTTAGACTCTGATAATATTATTTACGATAATTAAACATATTAATTATCAGGACCTAAATTACGGGCATTACATAACAACCTCATCTCACCAATTGTTATATCTAGAATTCTGGTCCATATAGCATTATAGACCAAAGCTCATTCCATATGTGAAAGACGCTGACAATTTTGTAAATAAATCAAATTTACATAGCTATAAAAAATACGGTAGTATTTTTATAAATATTCATCGTTTGTCATCAAGTAAAAATTCATTAGTTTATTAAAAAATATTCATTTGTTATAAACTGAAAGTTCATTATGAATAAAGTAAATATTCATTAGTTTATTTAGAAAAGTTCATTTTTATCAATAATCCTTCATCGACGAACTTTTCTATGGCCTCCTGTGTAACACCCTCGACTTTCCCACATGCATTATGACTCGCATTTCATTTGGACATATTCATTTTATAAATATCTTTCACATGAAACACATGCATACGTAGGAATTTTGGCGTGAATGTATTCACGAGATAGACTTGATATGGGTCGGTTTATTACAATAGGACCAAGTTGTACGTGTCTAGTTATAATTTAAATAAGGATGCAAGATATTAAAAATTAATTAAATAAAATGATTAAATTTAAAATAAATGAAATTTGGCATAGTGAAATTAATTAAAGTAAACAATTCGACTAGATAGTATTTTGGCACTAAGTACATGTAAATATGTAGATATAATAATAATAATAATAATAATAATAATAATAATAATAATAATAATAATAAATTTAATAATTTAATAATTATTTAAAAATATCATAAAAGTTAAAAAAAAAAAGAAGAGAGAAATCAGAAAAATTAAAATGGGACAAAGTGGCTAAGTCAAAGAGGGCTGCTGCCTTATCCCAAATTCCAGCCATAGTTCTCCTTCTTCTCCCCTTCGTTTTTTTTCAAGTTTTCTCTCAAATTCCAGCCATATTCAGACCTTCATATCACAGGAAATTCATGTATTCTTCTAGTCTTGCTAATTTCTTTATTAAGGATAGATGTTGGAGATCTTATTTATACAAGTGATGTAGTTGGATTCTGTTTTGGGGGCAATATATTTATGTCCCGTTTTCTTTATGTTAAATGTTGATTCTGAAGAAGCATAAAACACTAAACTTATAGCTTTATGTCTTAGGTTTAAGGTTATATAAATGGTTTTTCCTAATTTGGTGTTTGTAAAAAGAATGGGCATCAGACTGAAACTGGTTCTATTAAGGAGCTTAGCTAAATAACTTTCTGTTTTAATTCTGTTTCTATATGATAGAATCGATATTTGAAGGAACTCGAAACATCAAAGTTGTAGATATATGTGTTATCTAGTTTTATACAAAATTAGATTATGGGCGGATATTGAGTTATAGGCAAGAGAATCATGCATGTTCCATATTTGAGCTGCCTACTTAGTGTCCTAGATAGATTCAGTCATATATTTGACAATTTTGAGCTCCTTATAAATATAATCTGTAAATGGTCAAAACATGAAAGTTATAGGTATATGTCTTAGCTAAATTTTGACACAAATTTCACCTCAATATGTTATGTATATTGTGAGTTATAGCCTTTAAAATTCAGACTGGTCCGGATGTCAGCCTTGTTTCTGACCTGTCACAATTACCCTACTATATGAGGTCCCTAGAAGCAGAATGGATGAAAGTTATCAACATAAAAAATGTTTTATTATGATATATTTATGTGCATACAAAGTTTCATACAAATATAATGTACACATTATAAGATATGAAGAAGCAAATTTGGTGTCCCAAAATTGCCTAAGGTCAAAAATAGGGCAGAGAACAGAATATGTTTATAAATTGTATAAAAATTAGGTATGTTGCAGCAATACATGTTAGCTTTAATTAGAAATAAGAATCATATAAATTGGACTAGTATAGAAAAAGTTATAAGCTAATGAACATATGAAGGTCACACTGTCTTTAGACCAAATCCTAGTTAGTGGTTCTTAAAATGCATATTTCAATTTGTTTAAGTTTCACTTAATTTATTTAGCTACCAATTGATCAAGTATACATTCAATTAGGTCCACATCATATTGGAGAGGCTCAAGGAAGTGAAAGACAGTAAATTAGAGACTTAGTAGTAAAAGGAAAGGTGAGTTTATTTATCAAATGAATTCTTTGGTACGTGCTACGTGTAATGTGATTATTACATGCTATGTGTAATGTGACTTGATTTGCTTTATTTGAATTACATGATTGCTATGATATGACCAATGAGACTGTATTGGATGTAAAGTATATGTTTAGATTACATGTATATGTTTTCTTTGTATAAGGCAAAAGTTGACTGAAATGTATGATAATTGCTGCATATGCATATGGACTTAAAAGACGTTATGACTAGCGAAATAGCATTGAAAAATGTGTAGGAATGATGATTATTACTTTTAACTATGATTGGCTTGGTACTTTAGAAAGCATTTGATAATTATTCTCATTGAGTTGCAACTCATCAAATTGCATCATCTTTCAGGCAAAGAAGAATAATTAGCTTATTTTGGAGGTGCATACCATATAGAAGACATGGATCATAGGTTACTAGTCGAGCCTTACCAATCTCTCTCCTTGCATTGCACATTTGTATAGGGACATGTCTTTTGTGTTTCGGACTGTATGTCTGTACACGTATAATATAGTGAATACGCAGTGATGTGATATATATATATATATATTATGTATATAGTCAAGCTGTTATGCTTTGCTGAATTGCTAAAGGCAACAAAGTGAAATGTTATATGATTCAAAAAAAATTATCCCTTATTATAAATAGGACTATATGTTATTCTATGAAACACATGATAATATGATATAAGTATAAGTGATAACCACAGGTATAAAGTGTTACATTTTAGTTTGGTATCAGAGCAGAGATATGTTTTTTGGGAACATACATATGCATTAGAACATGATAACATAAGCATCATATGTCTTAAACATTGTCAAGTGACATAATTTCATATGTTATAGGGCCATGGTAGAACATAGTTCACTAAGGAGAGAGAGGCAGACCGAACATCACTCACGTGAAGCATCTCATTACCCACATAGAGACTAGCCTGCATTAGGAGTTAGAGCTCCAGTACATGCCTCTCAATCCTCACATGCAGAGATACCCTATGAGAACCTTGAACAGGAAATACAGGGTCCAAAAAGGCAAAGGGAAAAACGATATGACAAGCTCAGAAAATAGGGTGCAGTTGATTTTTATGGCACCACTGACCTAGCAGAGGCTGAGACCTGGTTCAAGAGAGCTCAGAGAATATTGAATATGATGAAATGTATTCCTGAGGAGAAATTCGATTATGCAGTATCTTTGCTCTAAGGTAATGCATATGAATGGTGGGAGACAGTTCCTGGCAGTCATGTACAGCCCCCTATGCTTACTTGGGATGATTTTGTCAGGGAATTTCAAAATAACTACATGTCAGATACATATAAAGATGAGAAAATGAGAGAGTTCCTGAATTTAAAGCAAGGAAACATGACTGTGGTAGAGTATGAGGTACAATTTAATAAACTCTCTCACTATGCCACCTTTATGGTCTCTACTGAAAGAGACAAATGCAGAAAATTTGAAGAGGACCTCAAATATGAGATCAGGAATAAAATCACAACTACTGATCTTGATAGCTATACCAGACTTAGAGCTGCAGCAATTAGGGCTGAAAGATTAATGAAAGAAACTGCAGAACAACAATCTAGAAAGGCAACAAGAGAATTTCCTGCAGAGTCCAATAGGAGATAGGGAAAGAGGGGTAGATTCTTACCTCCACAGTCTAGTAATAGGGGTACATACTCAGGCTCTAGAGGTCGTGCTATGACTTCATTTTATTTTGGTAGAGGACGGAGTCAATACATGGAGCAGAGACCTACTTGTATTCATTGTGGGAAACAGCATACGGGGAAATGCAGGATGCTCACAGGAGCGTGTTATTTTTGTGGATCATTAGACCATATGTATAGAGACTGTCCACAGAGAGCCAGACTGGCAGAGACTGGTAGAGGCAGAGGAATATCAGAGTCCACAATGGAGACATCCAGAGTGGGTAGTACCAGTGTAGTACAAGATAGAGGCAGAGGCAGGACTGTTGCAACAGGCAGAGGTGTGACCAGATCTGAGGGTCAGAGTTCCAGACCTCCCACACAGGCTAAAGTATTTGCCATGACTAGACAGGAGGCAGTTAATGCTCCAGAAGCTGTCACTAGTAATATTTTTATTTATAATGTACCAGCATATGCATTGATAGACCCAGGTTCCATGTATTCATTTATGTTTTTATGAATATTTTTATAATTGTACATGTTTTTATGAATTTTTTTTATATTTTCATATATGTTTAATTATTACCTAAATTCTCACAAATCGTATTCTCAAATGAAATATGTTCATTTGTTTGCAATCAAACAAAGAATTACAGAAAAATAAATCAAACAATAAAAATAAAATAAGTAAGAAAATCTTGACAAAAAATGAAAAAGATTGGCTGACCAAGAGTAACAAATAAAATAAGTGAAAAAATCAACAGAAAAAATCACCGACAGAAAAAGTTGGGAGAAAAAACTGTTAAATTAATAATTATATCTACAATTATTAAATAATATATCAAAAAAACTAGCATGTGTGAGCTCACTTAAAATACCTAACGCTATGCACTCAAGTGCATAATATAATTTGCCTAATTAGTCATAGTAGTCAATAATTTATAATTGATTTTAAAGTATTTAAAATAATTCAACTGCTGAAAATTAATTATAATTTATAAAATAATTATTAATAATTATATACTATTATTATTGTGATAAATATATGTATTAATTTTTTTGTCGATTTATAGTGCTATCATATATAAAATAAAAATAAATAAATAAATAATTAAATATAATAGAAAATGTTATTTTACCATCAATACAAAATTATTATAAATTGATCTAAAAATAATTTATTTATGGATTAAATATTTAAAAGTAAAAGCTATTAAAATCTAAAGTTCTATTTACAAAATATATAAGAATAAAGTGCAAATTAGTCTCAAACTATATCGTACAGAGTGAGTCATCCCCTCAATTTTGACTCAGTGTAAATAAGCTCTCAAATTTAAACTCAATGCAAATTAGTATATGAACTATACTCTATGAAGCAAGTCACCTCTCACTAGATCGAGTTGGCTCACGATTCTAGTTCAAGAGGTCTAATTGCACTAAATTTAAAATTTGATGACTTATTTGCATTGAATCAAAGTTGAAAAGAGAACTCGTTTTATAAAGTATAATTTATGGACTAATTTGCACCTTTAGCCAATATATAATAACCAAAAAAAAAAAATCGAACTCTTCAATTCTATTTACAATATTGGAGATGAATTAATGTGAAATTAAGTAAATAAGTTGAAGAAGAAATTAATTATTTGGTGGGGAGAGAAGGGGAAGGTTGAGAAGAGGATCATATTGCCATCCTTCTTCCAGCCCATCAGAAATGTTTCTGTTGGATGGCTTCGCGTTTCTGTACATTGAGTATAACACTAACTGCCCCACTCCCAGTAGCAGACCACTCCCATTTGGCACCTGCATATATCATTATTAATTAATTAAATATTCATCATAACTATATACTTTAATTCCTTGCATAAATTAAGAGAAGAATTTATGTGTAGAGTCATTATATTTTATGAATTTCAAACTCTCAAATTGTCCCTCTTATTTCTTATAACAATAGATTTAATATTCTTTTATCCATTTTAAATTCATAAAAATATAATGATTAATGACAAAAGACATATCCATTTCTTTTTTTTTTTCTTTTTACCATTTTTTCCACTTAAAGTTTTAGTCTAACTTGTCTCTTTTATTTCGTTTTTGGATCAACTTAAATTTAAAAAAAAAACGACAAATTGTGATATCATATGATGACGAAGTAAAAATACATTATTCTTGAGTATTTTTTAATTGACAATGGGTATATTATGACAAAAAATTGAAATTTTAAGGAACAAAGTGGAACAAAAACAAACTATAAAAAACAACTTAGTTAATGAGGTAAAATGGCAAAAAAATGAACCAATACAAGTAATGGGTATAGGTATGTCTTATATATATCAAATATAATTGATATATTAATTACTAAAAAAATGTAAATAAATTTATAATTTCAACGTTAAATTTTTTCAAATCCGTGTAAATATAAAAATTAAGGTAAATTATCAATACATCCATAAGTTTTTGTTGAATATACTAGTTGGTCTTTTCATTTTTAAAAATACATTATAAACTTTCTCATATTTGAATCTAATAATTAAAGACCTTATGTTACTTTTGAATAGAATATTTCGTTAATCAACTAAAAATACTAAAAATCTCTTATTTATTTTTTGATAAATTTGATATTTTGTTAATTTAAAAAATATAATATTAAAAAAGAATAATAAATTTGACATTTTAATATAAAGTTGATGACATTAAAATATTTTTTATTTTTTTGTATATTTTTTTAAGACAAAAAAGAATGACAAATTTGATATTTTATTTATATGTAATGGAAAAAAATTAATCGAATGACTATTTAGTGTATTAAATCAAACCTGAGAGACTTCATAATATATTTCAAAAAATAGAGGACCAACTAGTGTATTCAACCAAATTTCAGGCTTGATATAGTAATTTATCATAAAAATTATTAAATATTAGTATGATAAAAGTGATATATGTATTTATGGTAATTTTTTAATTATTTTATAGAATTGTAATAAATAGAAAAAGGAACTTACGCCGATGAAAATATCAGTGGTGAGAATAGCATACAAAGTCCAAATCCCTCCATTTAAGAAGAGGAAGAAGGAGAGGAGCAAAGGCATGAACTCCACACTCTTCGTTGTCACCACTGTTTTCTGAAAATCACACATACACCAAGAATTTGTAATTATATATATATATATAAAAAAATAGAGCAATCTAATTGGCAACCTCCTTTTATTTTTTGTTTTTTGAAGAAAATCTTACACCGAAAATTTAAAGATAAAAAAAGAACTTATAATTATCAAAATTTGAGAAAAATAATATTAATTTTACGGTAAGTTTTTTTTTTTTATAGTAATGTTATAAGTTAATAATAATTCATGAGTCAGAAAGAATTATTATGAAACACTCAATCCAATTATTCAAAAGATCCTAGCTCAAGTGATAAGAGTATTGTCTTTTGGGAGGATGAGTTCTCGAGTTTAAATCATTTCTTTTACACTAGGCGTGAATGTGTAATTTCGTTTTTATAACGAGTATAAGTGAATAAATATATAATGTTGTATAGCTCATGATCCACTGAAACTCTTTAAATATATTTATGAGATATCTCATTTCCCTAGTAAAAATAAAAAGATCAAGTTGATATAAAATTATTGAGGACTTTATCGTCATTAAAGAAAAGAGTATATTTTAATGCAATGGTCTTTAATAAAATTAAGTGGAAAATCCTCACTTAATTTCTTTTTGGCTAATTTGCCAACGTTTTCCAATTGGTCGACTCACTACTTGAAATTTTAAAACAAAGAAAGTAGTGGAAGCTACAAAACATAAAATTTTAAGATACATTAATTTGGTAGAGAAATTTTTATATTGTAAGTAAATTCAATTATATAATAATATATATTTAATTATTTTATTTACATTGTTTAATGTAAATTAATATATATAATTGTGTGATTATATTTAAAAAAAATTCAAATTCGATGATTAGAAGATTTAGCTGACCACAATCCACGTAAGATGATCAGACACTATCTATTATTTTTATCATAAAATTATTATTTATATAGGTAGAAAACTATTAGTAGACGAGACTGACTCACCATGGCAGCAAGAGGAGAAGCGTACATGATAATATTGAGGGCAGCACAAACGAACCCAGTTGCATCAACCCTTGCACCTCCTTCCATTGCCAGCCGAGTCACCACTATTGTTACTCCTAAAAATCCCACATCTAACACCCCTACCAATATACCTGTTTTCGCCTGCAATCATTTTCAATCACACCCTCACTTATATAATGTTGATCAAAACTTTTTTGGGAGGCTTAATTTCATCTATAGTCATTTAATTTTACTTTTATCGTAGCAAAATCATAAAATATTTTTTCATTCTAAAGAAATCACCGAATTATATTTTCATTTTATTAAAATTACTTTAAACTAATTTTCGGTGACACGTTCGCTGCCACGTCAGATTTTCAATGACACTTCAGCTTTCCGATTACTTAAATTGGAAAGTTAGTATGAAGTAATTTAGTGAAATGAAAATATAATTGAGTGATTTTCTAGAGATGATTTTTTTTTTGTAATTTTATTGTAATAAAAATAAAATTCAGTAACCATAAATAAAATTAACCATTTTTTCAGGCTGATTCAACATTGCATTTGAAAAAAGTATTTTTCCGAAAATTTTTTTCGAATTTTAAAAAGAAGCATATAAATATAGTTGTTAAAACATCAGATTAAATCAATAATAAACAAGTTTGGAGGAACATACCTTCATCCTTGGAGGTGCATAGATAAGGAAAAGAGCAACATAGACAAATTCAACAAGGATGCCAAAGCCATTAACAGTTGAAACAAGGTAAGCTCCTGGCTTTATAATCCCATAATATGTCCACAAGGCTGCATTAAGCAATGTGCAGACATAGGGTAGACTCTCGAATTCCTCTGTTGATCTGTGCTTTATTATTCTCCAAAATGTTTTTCTGCAAAATCAACGTAATTACAGAGGATCTTAATGAATTAATTCTGCTGTATGTATATTTATATACTGAGATTATCTCTCTCTGTATAAATCTTTCCCATGCCTGAAAAAGATATGGAGCTTACACTGGAGCAAGAAAGGCGAGAACTGAGATTACATTTCCTGAAACAAAGGACAGAAACAATTAGAAAGTCTATGTATGTTTTCCTCTTAATGAAATTTATTTACTACTTTCAAAAAAAAAAAAAAGAAGATAACTAATTTGTAATTTTGTATTCACCTATGACTCCAATAAAGAAACTCAAGCTTTCCATTCTTGAAAAATTAATAGCAACAAAGAAATGGTTTGATCTTGGAAATGGAAAAAGAGAGTATAATGCAAAGGTTTGATAGGAAATAATATATATATATATATATATATAATAATACTATTGTAGCGTGAGATATGATGATAAAATCTCTTTTTTTTTCTCATAATTAGATATTTCGAATTTAAACTTATATAGCATTTTTCACAATATAAAGTTTACAATAATTACATGTTTCAAACTAAAGTTTCGTCACATGTCTAAATAATATCAAATTTAAAAGCAAAGCATATCTTCGTGCTCTTCAGTCAACTGTTTCTTATTAGATATTTTGTATATGAATAAAATTAAAATAACTTTATTAATTAAGGTATATTTTGATTAATATTTTTATTTTTGAAAAATTAGACAACGTTTTGAATTTGAATCTATTTATTACTATTCACTAATATTGGTAAAAATTTATTATATAAATAGAAAGAAATATCTACTTTTATTGTATAGTTCACGTAACTTCTAAATAAGTAAAAAAAAACCTAAATAAATAAAACAAAAGAAGATTAGAAAAAGACGGAAATGCAAAAATATTCCCTCGTGAATCATTTCCTAGCAATAACCATCTATACATTAATACGTCATTTCTTTTCAATTAATAGTTCCTTAGAACACAATCACTTGAACTTTTCTTTTCTTTTTTTTTTCTTTTAACCAAAGTCACTTTACTTCAAATTAAGTCTATATATTGAATTTAAAATTTAGGATAGTTTATGGTATGCTGATTTATCTGAATATGTCTATAAACTGTTGGATGGACACATATTTTATCGAAGTCGTTCATTGATTTGCAATACTAATCATTAAATAAATATTTTATAATTTAAGTCGTTCGTTACGCTTAGTTGACGTATAACCTAAAATTTAATAATCATAAAAAAAAAAAATCGAAACCTGTTCATGGACCCAGAAATGCATGTTGATGTTTCAACCACCATTCTCCAATGAATCGTGCATGTATCACATGTTATCTTACTAATAATAAATCAATTGCCCATTTTCTTGTGTTCTGAGTTACTTCTTTTGAGTAAAATTGATAAGAATTGCTTACAAATTATGATTATTTCAAAGGAAAAAAAAATCCGAGATCAATCAAATATTAACTAATAATTAATTGTGTTGTTCTTAAGAAAATATTGGTTGTGGCTTAGGGTGTGCACTCTAACAATGTCAATCTATTTAATTCAAAAAACAAAGAGGCAAGTTCATCATTGATTATTATTATTATTATTATTACTCCATCCATTCCATTCTCGTGTAATAAAAAATTTTGGTTTAACTCCAATTAACATTTTAAATTACCAATAAAAAATTTTTTCTCAACTGTATCCCTATTTTGGTTTTGGAGTAAATCTTCTTAGTTAATAAAAGTCTTGTCTATTAATTACTTTTAGTCTTCTTAAAATAGGGTAATATAATAATTTTATATTATATAATTATGCATATCAAATAATATTTTTAATTTTTATGAAAAAATTTTAAACAACAAATAGAATAGAATGGAGGGAGTATTATTATATTATAATTCTAATTTATTGAAAGAAATCAATTCTGCTTTGTTGAGATGTTCCCGAGCGCTTAAAGAATTGCATATTACTTGGTGATTTACACCAATGGTATCCAATTATGTAGATTGTAACAATTCAATATTTTAAATATTATTTTAGTTATAAAATAAAAATTGAGATAATTTTATATTACAAATAATCTTTGAAATAATAATTTGTTACAATTTATATAATTAAAGTATCATAAGTATAATTCACCAGTATATTACTTGATTCATTTTAGACTTGCATATAATATGTGTAAAAAAAATTTAGCAAATAGATTTAAGGAAATACTACTTATTCCAATATTTTTTGTTCCAATTTGTCTAACAAGTGGGTATGTAGATAAAATATAAACATTTTATACTAGTCGAGACAAAAGTTATTAAGATAAGTAGCATTTCTCATATATTTAATAGGTATTATAAGTTTCGTTAATAAAATAAGGTTAAATATGCAAATTAACTCCTAAACTATATCATATAGCGCGAGTCACTTCCTCAATTTTGATTTAGTGCAAATAAGCTTTCAAACTTTAAATTCAACGCAAATTAGTCCATGAACTATATACACTATGAAGTGAGTCACTCCTCATTAAATCAGGTTAATTCAAAGTTCTAGTTTAAAAGGCTTAACATATAAGGGACCTAATTGCACCGAGTTTAAAATTTGAAAACTTATTTACATTGAGTCAAAATTGATGGAGTAACTCGCTCCACATAATATAGTTTATGGGCCAATTTGTACCTTTTGCCATAAAAGAAAGAAACATCCAACGCATTGGCACAATCCCGAACAACGATGATAATCAGCTTTCCATCCGATCAAAATGAACTTGTTAGAATTTGGCAGCATCATGCCCAGTTGTAAATAGGGGTGTCAAAAATGGGTTAGGGTATTGTGTTTGTCTCATATCGATTCACTCTAATGATACGATTAGGATCAATACAAATATGACTCATTTATTAATTGAATTAACACGAACACGATACAAAAATTAAACAGATTACAGGAATACGACACATATAACACGTTTAACTTTCGTATCATATTTGGGTCAAAATCGGACACGATTATGCATTTTCGGGTCATTTAACACGATATGAACCAACATGATATAATTATATCTTTTTGGGTTATTTAACAAAATATAACATGACAGTCACAACATAAAAATGATACTATTAACTTTGATATTTCAATAAATTTATGCATATTATAAATGGATTGAGTCGGATTGACACGACACGAAAAAAGTAAACAGGTTCGTATGTCAATTCTTGACATGACTCAATTTGAGTCATATCATAAATAGGTCAATTCATTTATAACACGAACTCATATATGCTCAATACTAACTCGTTAATTTTATAACGTGTCATAACCCATTTTAATACCCTAGGTTGTAAATAGCTTGAGAGTCGCTTTCATGGTCGTCAATTGTTGTGGCTTCTAAGATAAGCTAACACAGTCATTTAAGATTAATTTCATTTATTATTACTGAAATTTACTATTATTAGAAAAAAAAAATACAAAAATTTTTTCATCCCAAAAAATTAATTTTTCTATATTTTTGTTTTACTAAAATCATTTTCGGTGATAAATTTCAAATATAAATAACCAAAAAGCTAATGTCACAATTGACATGTCACTAAAAATTAGCTAGAAATAATTTTAATAAAACAAAAATATAGTTCTATAATTTTTTTGAAAGGAAATTTTTTTTTATAATTTTACTGAAAAATAAAAGTTAGTAATAATAGATAACCGAAAATTTAACGTCGCAACTAACATATCACTAAAAACTAACCGAAAATGCTTTTAATATAGTTGTATAATTTTTTTGAAAGGAACAAAATTTTTATGATTTCTGAAAAACAAAATTTAGCAATAATAGGTAAAATTAATTTGTCATTCATGCCCTTACTCGAGCAGCTGTGTCTCATGTTAGTCTTCAATTTTGATAATCTATTCCTAGTTTTTTATAGAATATTTTGTTTTCTGAAACTCTAGTATCAGGATCTTAGATTGGGTGTAAGCAGAGAGGCCAACGGCTTGGTTTTAGCTTGATCTTGTGCTTTTGCTTTTGTTTCTTTTTGGTTTAAACTTTTAATAATAATAATAATAATAATAAAATCAGGATTCAGGAATATGGTATATCTGTAAAACACAAATATTGAGAAAAAAATCCTCCAGGATTTTCATATCTGCATAAAATTATAGGTATTTTATTCTCTCACATTTAGAGTAAGCCTTATTGCATGCATTTTCCCACGACACATTATTACTAACTAGCATTGGCTAAGGAAAGGAAAAGATGGAAGAAAATATAAGAAAAACTGCAAATAGTTGACATGCCCCGATGCAACGATCACACTAATCTTACAACCGAGAGTTTGTTTGTTCCACAGGTGCACTCTGCAGCAGGAAAACACAACTTTAGAGATGCAATATAGCTTATGCGTTCAGCAAAAAAAAACCTAAAACCAGTGAACAATGGACATGCAGCTCAATTGATCAACTTATTTGATTCACAGACCCGTTAAATGATCGATCCCAGACTCAAGAAAGATAGGTTTAGATGGTTAATTTCGCACAAAATTAAAGTTTCTCCGTGGAAGAGAAGATTCTAATAGAGAATTAGCTAGCTTTTACAATGGTGTCCTAATTAAATGCTTAAACGATCCTGATTCTCATGGTTTATTTTAATAAGCTGGCCACTGTGAAAGTTTATGCTTTAAGCTAGGCCATACTCAAATCAATATAGTTCCTATGTGGAGGACCTGCAGCATAATTTAGGATAGGTGAGTCCCAGAAAGCTGTATTCAGTATTCTCCATTGGCATATTCCTCGGCATCGTCTAACAGCTCATTTTACTTAAGATGCCAACTATGTAACACGGATAACGACACTGGAAAACGAAATTTATAAAAAGTATAGGACACGGACACGTAGGAAAAACGTGTAAATATTAAAAATATATGGATAAATTTATAAATAAATAAATAAATACAAAAAATATAATTACAAGTTATTATTTTTATATGCATTAAATAAAAATGACATAGAATCAAATATATTGAGCAATGATTTGTGTCACTTTTTGAAAATTATAAATCGCACCCAAGACGTTTCGTGTCGGTGTCCAAATAGTGTTGGTGTCGGAAATATATCGGAAACGCAACACACTATGTAGTTGAAGTGTCCATCCTTCCTAGGACGCCAATCATAAAATAAATAAAAAATGGCAATGAGATATCTTACCAGTGGAGCACCCTTTGCAGCTCTTTCAGCCAAAAAGGTACAAGGCTTAAAGAACTCTCCATACATCTTTGACCACTCTTCCAATCTTGAATAAATATATTTCGAGCCTAGAGAATCAGCCCAGAACAAAACGCCTCCCCTGATGCAAACAACATCAATCAATTACAAACATAATCTGAACTTTGGAGGGAAACCTTCAAAAACACCTCCCCTAATGCAAACAACATCAATCATGAGTAAATGTCTCGTACCTGTAAGGAGGAAAGCCCATGCCCATAACAGAAGCAATGTCAATGTCTGCAGCTTTAACTACAATTCCCTCAGCAAAGACCCGACAGGCCTCATTTACAACCGGAAAGAATATCATCTCCACAATGTCTTTCTCAGGTAACTTTGCAAGCTGCATCAAGGATTGATCCCGCTATTAATCACAGAGTGAATGTGAAAGCAAAAGAGATCTGCGAAAAAATACTTGCTTTTCCGTTGTCCACAAGACAATTTATATTTTTCAGCTTTAGTTATAATTACAACATCAAGTTGCAAGTGACAGAAAAACACCTTAGGGTCGATGGCAACACCAGAAATACTTCTTGCCTTCTCAATATATTTCCTTAATTCAGGATCTGGACTAGTTTTGCGTTTATCATCGTACAAATAGAACCCTTTGCGAGTAATTTCCCCTGTGATTTTCACATGATCAATGACATTCAAACATGCAGCCATTTTTCTATACAAATGTTATTTTGGCGAGCTTCCTAGATTACCACAGGAAGAAAACATACCTGCTCTCTTATCCTCTTGCAATAATGGGATAACCATTGATTTATATGTTCGCTCAGGGAAATTCTCAATAAACTGCATGGCTGTTGCAATCGCAACACCAAAACCAACCAAATCAGCCAACCTGCAAAACAAATGAAGTATTAAACCCTGTTCACTGTGACAAATCAGAAAATTATATAAATCTATTGAACCACATTATTTTCTCTCCAGCTGCAAGATGAAAATAGAAAACTATATTTTTCTAATGTATAAAGTACCGGAATGGGCCCATTGGCATTCCAAATTTGGTAATGGCCCTGTCAATCTTATAAGGATCTGTTCCACGTTCAACTAGCAAAAAAGCAGCCTGTGTGTAAGGGAAAAAAAATCCTGTTGACAGCAAATCCTGTGCAATTTCCAACCACGACTGGAGTCTTTTTTATCTTCTTTCCAACATCCAGTAAATCCACAATTACTTGCGGAGTTGTTTGCTTTGTACGAACAATTTCCAAAAGTGGCATGACATGAGCCGGGCTGCATCAGAGAGCACAAACAATTGAGCCAAAAAGAAAAGTAGAGGGGAAAATTCTTATTTGAGTCGCACATAAACGTTCCATCTAGAGATAGAGAGAAGAAAACAACTTTGCACTTGATTCTACCTAAAGAAATGGGCTCCAATAATCCGATCTTGGGACCTGGTCCTCTGGCCAATCAAGTTCAAGTCAATAGTGGATGTGTTGCTTGCAAGTATACAGTGTGGTGGACAATATTTTTCAAGATCAGCAAAAATTTGTTGCTTCAAAGAAATATTTTCAATAACAGCCTGTTAGAAGCACCGAGAAGAAATAATAAAGATTAAAATTGTTTAATTCAGAATAACAACAATAACAATGGTAAAGCAAATCATCTCGCAGTTCATAGCACCTCTATGACCATATCCACATCTTTAAAGCTCTCATAATCAAGAACACCCTTAAGAAGAGAGAGAGTTTTTTCAAACTTCTGTTGAGACATTGTTCCTTTCTTGACACGGCTTTGCAGATTAGCTGGAAA
>CATIWF010015326.1:0-36171 GCA_949630135.1 Balakata baccata | reverse complement strand
TTTTCAAAGAATGCATTTACATCTTCTTTAATTCTGTACCACGAACTACAAGAAGAATGCGAAAATTCATC
This sequence comes from Balakata baccata, assembly GCA_949630135.1. Lineage (NCBI taxonomy): Eukaryota > Viridiplantae > Streptophyta > Magnoliopsida > Malpighiales > Euphorbiaceae > Balakata > Balakata baccata. The sequence continues at coordinate 36,100 of CATIWF010015326.1, read as the reverse complement.
AACTTAAAAACAAAGATGGCGTGAAAGCTGCAAGCACAATTTTTACGGTGATGATGGAGATGCATCACAAATTAACTTTACGTTTCTGTGTTTTAGTAGCCTGTACATACAAATCATATATAAGAAAAGACCACATGGATTTCTGAACGATTTTCATAAATTAATAAAAAACATTGTTCTTATGTTAGTGCTATAAATGATTTTTAATTAGTTTTGAATATTGTGTCAATTTTAATATCACAAGCCATGACACTCCAATATATTTTTGAAAATTTTACACAAATAGAAACAAATGTAAATATTTACAAAAAAAATATAACCCTTTAAATATTTTTTTCAAAAATAATGTGTACATCGAAGTTTTAAAAAAAATACAGAAATATCTAAAGTTATTATAAAATATCGATAATTAAGGTTTACCAAATATTTATCAAAAGTTAATAAAAATTGAAATTATTAAAGATTTATTTAAAATTTACTCAAGTTATTTCTAAAATTTATCCAATATTTACCAAAAAATTAATTAAAATTAAAATTGAACAATGTTTACTCAAAAATTTCTCAAGATTTACAAAAAAGTTTACCATAAAATTAAAAAAATTAAAATTACAAAAGGTTTATAAAAAATTTACTTAAAATTTATTTAAGTTATACTCAATGTTTACTAGAAAATCAATGAAAGTTAAAATTATACAAGATTTACTCAAAATTTACTAAAATTTACCCAAAAATTACTCAAGATTTACCACAAAAATTAATAAAAATTGAAATAACAAAAAGTTTATTAATATTTACTTAAAATTTACTCAAATTATACCCAAGATTTACCCAATTTTTACAAAAAAAATTAGTGAAAGTTGAAATTACACAAAATTTACTCGAGAACTCAAAGTTTACCTGAATTTATTCCAAAGTTTACTAAAAGTTTATCCAAAATAAGTAACCTTAATTAATTAAATACAAATTTACATTTTTTTGTAATTAATATTTGCTCAAGATTTATTTTGGTAAATAAGTTAATTAATTATATATTTTTTTGCTAATTAAGTTAATTAAACAATTATTAAAATAAATAAATACATGTATAAAGCCAATTGGTGACTATACAAGTTAATGAAATTCTTAAATCTATGTTTAACAGATGAAATATAGTCATTTTTTGTTTTAATTAAATAAAAATGTATTAAATACACAGTAAAATCTAATATTTGAAAAAAAAAAATTGGTAAAAATGAAAATAAAGAAAATTTGAATGAAAATCCCAAAAAATTGAAATTTTTTTTTGAAACATTGGTGAACAATATAAAATCCTCTATAATTTTATGTTGCTTTTAACTATCCAATATCCAACAATTTAGAGATTGTAGACCAATTTGAATTCATGCCAAATAAACCCTTTAATATTTCTCAAATTTTGAAAATATTTCATACAAGTAGGGCTAAGCATTATTTAGTTTTAACCGAACCGATGAAATTCAGTTATTTTCGTAATAGATTTTTTGGTTTTTGATTTGGTTATTATATTTAAAAAAAATTACGGTTATCCATTATCGATTAAGTTAGTTCAAAAAATACAAATGGTTTAACAGAATATATATATATATATATATATATATATATATATATTACTTAATTATCATTTTTACTTTCTATGAATAATGTTTATAAATTAATCTTTTTGAATTGATGTATTTTTGAACTAGTAAGTAGCATATAATTATTCATTACATTTGTTTTAATCTTAATTATAAAATTCACTTTATTTTAGTAGTTGCTTTAGTATATATTTTGAATTTTTTACCTCTATTCTGATTATTTTTATTATCTCATTGATTTTGTTTTACAATATATAAACTTACAAAATTAAAAATATTCTAAAAATTATTCAATCACCGAAATATTTATAGTAATCGAATCGATAAATTTCAGTTCAGTTAATTTTAGTTATAAATTTTAATTGGTTCGGTTAATATTTTATAAATTCTAAAAATTTTGATTATTTATAAAATTTGGTTTGGTTCGGTTAACCGAATGCACAGGGCTCGAACTTGAGATATGATTAAGGGAGCAGAGATTTCTACCTTTGCCTTTTTCTCAACTTAATTTGATAAATAGTTGGCCTTTAAAATGGAAAGAACAGAAATTGAGAGAAAAAAAGGGTTGGTTCCTTGTTATTTGACTTATTATCATTAAATTTCTCCTTTGCTATCCTTTAATGTTGAACATTTCTTGCTAAGAGCACACATATGTATCCCACCCCAATTGAGATTTAGTGGATGCACTCATCAATGGTGCCCACAACTTATATAGTTGCTTCTCTATCTGCAATCTTTTCATGTGGTTGCTCATTACACATTAAGCCTTTCAATTTTAAGGGTTTTTTTTCCCCTTATTTAGCTTGTTATTGATAGATGCCTTCAAAAAATAAATTGGGTGGATATTATGATTGGGTTTTGATCCGATTAACCCACTTAAGATATATATATATATATATATTGTAAAGAAGATATGTTGTTATTATATGACAATCTAGTTGAGATAGTGGCGGAGCCAAGTTCTCTAAGTTAGATGGAGGTAAAGAATAAAAAACCTAAATAAGGGAGGCAAAAAGTCAGAAATTTAAGTTCGGGATGTAAATTAATAGATTTCTAAGATCCTTTATGGAAGACAAATCATTAAAATGATATAAATTTATATACTATTATATACATTAAAAAGTTAAAGAGGCTCGTATAGCTCACTTATGAGTGAATGTGGTTTTGCCATTAAGTTGAGATCGGTTATAAATGAATTAATTGAGTTGTATATATTTGGGTTTGATGGGTTATAGATTTTTTTTTTCCTTAAAAAACTTGTTATATATTTCTTTTTCATACGTATTAAAGAGAATCTCACATAAGAAATATAAAAAATAGAAGGATAATCTATAATTGTAGTGTAATTCTAAGCCATTTTAAATTAATAGTAAATCTATAGTTATCAAGCCCAACTATCTATGAGTAAGATCTTAGGTAAATTTACACCATTAACCAACTTTAAATTTTTCTTTAAAAATATACTTTTTTTTTTTTATCAAATATACTTTTCAATTTTACATTTTTTTTCCTCTCCTCTTTTTTCATTTGCAGTAACTGGATAAGCTCTTCAGAGGTAGAGCTACTCACCTGCAAAAGGCTTCTTCCAAGAGAATCGTGCTTATATTGCCGCCGTTGATGGCTTCCGTGGTCATGTTCATGATCATCGATGACTCGGCAGCCAGAGTTCACCGCCCTTAGGGAGAAAAAACTGCCGCCAGAGATGAATGGCAATTCCTAATATTATTGAATTAGTTCTCTCTGGTATCATTTTTTTTTTAATGCAAATGCAATTTTGTTGCTTATTTATTGATGGGTATCAATCAATGAATGCAAATTACCTTTTCACTTTTTGACTTGTTGAGTTTAATAATGTGATTCATTTATCCTTACTAAGACATCTGTTCGGTAAATATATATTTTTTAATTTATTTTATTCAAAGTCTTAATTGGATTTAATTTCAAGTGTAATAAAAAAATAGTTGATTTTGATAGAATAAAGTACAAAAGTTTATCAAATTTAGCTATTTACTGGTTTTGATCTTTATAAGCACTTTGTTTGTTAAATTCTCAAAGTAAAATCATAACATTACTAATATTAAGAGAAAATATTTCTGACAAAAAAAAAAAACAATGCCGGAAAATATATAACCAAAATATACCAAGATATATATAAAAGGTATACTTTAGGTATACAGTACTGTATTGAGGTATATCAAAGGTATACTGAAGGTGTAATTTTTGGTATATTTTTGGGTGACTTTTGAGTGTACGTATTTTTCTAATATTTTTAAGCGCTCTTTGTAGTTTTGGAAAAAGTTTTAAATGTAGATATTTTTGTAGTATTTTAGTAGTTTTTTGACATTTTTTAAAATTTTTCATTCTAATATGTTATGAGAGTCACGAGAGGACTAACCGTCGCATGACCATGAACTTTTGAATAAAATTTGATGCCTAAATAGTAGAAAGGCCCATATCAAATATTAAATAAATATGTGGCTAAAAAAATGAAAAAGCCAAGACAAATAAAAATTACAGATTAAGCAAGTGATAATTAGGCCAAACCAATTGCACTTGAGAGGAATGTTAAGGAGAATCTCATATCAAAAATATAAAAGATAGAAAAAATGCTTATAATTGTGATACAATTAATTTTAAATCCGACTTAAGTCATTTTAAATCAACGGTGAATTTATAGTTACGAAGCCAAACTCTCTAATACCACACGCAATTCTAATAATGGGCCATGCCAAAAATTTATTTTTCTATTAAAAATAGAGTAATTTTAATTTGTATAGTTAAACTAGTTATTGATACTGATTTTAAAACAATGATTAGTTAATCAATTTACACTGTGCCAAAAATAAACACTAAAAAATCTTATCTTCTTTAAAAGCTAGAGTGCAGTAAAAAATGAATTTGAAGATAATTATATTTACTTATTCATATTGTCATTCATTGGCTTTAGACTCCAGAGCCTCTAAATCTTTTGTTAGCGCTAGTTATTTGGATACTCAATTTTTTTTTTTCCTCTTCTTCTCTTTTCTTAAATTATCGATATCTAGAAATCCATTAGATGATGACTAAATTCAAGTTAGAATATTAAAGTGTCTCCGTTCATAAGATTCAAACTTAAAACTTTATTTAAGGAGATCGAATATCAATCACTTGAACCAATATACTTTGATTATACTATTTTCGTTTTGTTGAATGGAAGTTAAATCATCTAGTTAATTTCTTAATTAGGAAAAATAAGAAAAAAGAAAGGAAAATATAACCACTGGAATTCACTTAACAATATAAAATTATAAATATAATTTACTCCTTGGTAAATTCAACTCATGAATTTCTACATGGTAATTCTTCTCTAATTAATTAACAACCTATTCATGAACCTTTTTTTTTTTTTTTCTATAAACAAGAAGGAAGAAAATGTCGAAAATTAGACTTCAAATCTAGTATGTTAAGAAAAGATTTCAAATCTGATGATTGTCTGCAAAGTATGCAGATGTTTATTGAATTTGGAAAAGAAAAGTGGCAAATCTCAAGTTTTAGCATATTTTTCCCAACCCAAGGTGGACTTTAGTACGCTATGAAGCCCATCTCTGCAGGAATTAAAACAGTATGGACCCTCAAATTTGGAGCCCAAGACCACATTTATTAGCCCATTTTAGATGTGATTCCTAGTTTTTTTGATTCAAAATTAAGGATTTTACACTGTTCATCCACGTTTCAAAGTTTTTTTTTTTCAATTTTTCCAGTGCTGTTCTCGTGTTTTTATTCTAATTTTTATTTTTACTGATTTTTTTTTGAAATATTATATTTCACAGGATATTTAGTACATTTTTCATCTAATGAAAACAGAAAATGAACATATTTTATCTGTTAAACATAGATTTAAGAATTGTATTAACTTGTATAGACACCAATTATCCTTATGTATGCATTTATTTATTTTTAATCATTGTTTAATTAACTTAATTAACAAAAAATATATAAACTTGTATTTAATTAACTTATTTACCAAAATAAACTTTGGGCGAATATTAATTAAAAAAATACAAACTTGTAACTTAATTAAAGTTATTTACTATGGTAAACTTTGGAACAAATCTTTGGTAAATTTCGTGTAAACTTTTGATAAACATTTGGTAAAACTTGAATAAATCTCGAGTAATTTTTTAGTAAATTTTATGTAACTTCAACTTTCATTAATTTTTTTTTTGTAAAAATTGGACAAATGTTGGGTACAATTTGAGCGAACCTTAAACAAATCTTTAATAAATATTTTGTTACTTCAGTTTTTATTAATTTTTGTGGTAAATCTAGAGTAAATCTTGTATAATTTCAACTTTCATTAATTTTATGGTAAATATTTTGTATAACTTGAGTAAATAAATTTTTAATGAACCTTTTGTAACTTCGATTTTCTTCAAATTTATGATAAACTTTTTGTAAATCTTGAGAAATTTTTGAGTAAATTTTGGTAAATTTTGAGTAAATTTTAACTTTAACTTGAGTAAACTTTAAGTAAATTTTTTATAAATATTTTGTTAACTTCAATTTTTATTTATTTTGTGGTAAACTTATAGTAAATTTTGATTTGTAATATTTTCGTAATAACTTTAAGTGCATGAATATTTTTGAAAATTTTTTTGACGTGTGCACCATTTTTGAAAAAAACCTTTAAAGATTAATTTTTGTAAATATTTATCTATTTTTTTTTTCATTTTTGTAAAATTCTCTTCAAAATTCACTTGCTCCTGTAACTTCCGATTTCTTACCCATAATCTATATATATATATATATATATATATATATATCTGAAATTATAACAGGCAACTTTTTACTCAATCTAAATCCGTTAAAAAATGGAAAAAAAGGTAAAATAATTACAAAACACACATGGTTAATATTTTTCTCAACAGTACTAACAATGCACAAAAATAATTACCACAATACCGAAATTTGAAAGTCACCCCAAAATGTATTTGACGATATATCTCTGAAATATTTTCAATATATCTTGAGCATACGTTGGTTCAATTTTCATAAAAAAAATAATAAAAGAAAAATAAAAATATAATTGAATCCAAATTCAAAAGAATCACAATTTCTCAAACTAAAGCATTCAATTCATTATTGAGCTTTGAATATATTTTTTGGAATACTATGGATATACCATAGAAATAATTCTTTGGTATACCTCGGGATACCTTGGGCATATATACTTTATAAATACCTTAGTTCATTATTTTTAACCAAAATAGAATAAAAAGAAAGAAGAAGAAGAAATAAATAATTAATAAATCATTTAAGGTGTTTATTTACATTGTATTATTCCTTGTAGACCATTAAATAAGATTCGTATAGTTCATTGCATAGCCTTGGGAATCTTTCGGTCTTCCTTAGAAATACATTGAGTATATCTTAAGAATTCCCTAAGGGAAATTTTATGAGAATTTATTGGATATACATTGGGTATACTTTAGGAAATACATTAGAAATACATCGGATAAACTTTAGAAATACCTTAATGATTTTCACACAAAAAAAATAAAAAGAAAGATTAAATAACATAAAATTCCCTAACTTTTCCTATAAGCTGGAAAAAAAAAAAAAGAGAAAGTAGCTAATAGACGATAACTTCTTTTGAAGGCTATTTTTAGAGTCGATTCAAGACAAAGCAAAAGAAACCGATGAAACTCCACAACTTCGGTATCAACAAAATTGATGCAATTCTTCTTGCTCTGATAATTTTTCACTATGGAATGTTTTTTTGTCTTGTTACATATTTCCCGTTGTTTGCAAAGTTTCAAGAATTTTTCTCTTTAGTGTCTATAAAGCTCCATTATTTTTGTAGATCTCTTTGGTGCCATGGTTTCCCTCATTCCCAGCCTTATAATAACCTACCATAGGCGAAGATGGAAGTTTTTCACTTTCGCGATTTGTAAGATAGAAGAAAACTAAGACTAGGGATAGAACCAGGATTAGATATAAGAGGTTAACAACCAAAGCATAAATAATGTATAATAAAAATTAAATATATTATATTTGTATCATATAATATACCAATAACCATCATCAAATATTCCAAATATTTAATAGGTTAGGAATGTATTTAGAATATTTGATGATGGTTATTGGTATATTATTTGATACAAATATAATATACTTAATTTTTATTATATATTATTTATACTTTGGTTGTTGGCCACCTCTATATCTAATCATGGCTCTGTCCCTAGTTGCCTTGATTATGTTCATATAAAAAAATATCGTTCTATGGTGGCTGTAGAAATTGGAAGCGTAAGGATAAGAGTTATCACTCTATACAAAAGCAAGCAGATTTATGATTTTCTAGTTTTCACCAACCATTGACATAAATAAGAAATAGTTGACAAAGTTCTAAAATCAAAAGTTGTTGCACATGATCAAAATATTCAAATTTCATTCTTAACTATAGCATTCATGTTCTGCAAAATCTTGTTGGTAAAACTTTTACACCAATTTGCAAATGCCATAAGTTATGAATGCTATACCCATCTCTCTTGGATCTAATGTTGAGCCAAGAATAAATAACTTCATTGTATTACCATTGAATTTGTTATTTAATTCTTACAATTGGGAATGTATCACTGCATTAAAAATGTCAACTTTCTAATGATGTTCTAATGTAATTTCATCTTGTTAATGGTGACCCCTTCCTCTTCTTACAACATATTGACCATCGAAATCCGGCACAGGTATATTGAGTGATTGACAAAACGATTTCACATTTGCAACTAATTCATCCCATCCATCATCTCTCAATTTTTAAATGAGCACCTTAGCAGACGAAACAAGATGCATTGCATTCCAAATATCTTGAGACTAAAGTTGTAAAGCTTAACAAAGCAAATTGGAAATCTCTAAAATTTTTCTCATAAGATGCAAAATAAAAATAAATTCAAAAGAAGTTAGCACCTCATAAGCTGCATTAGTATCTCTACGTTGATCTAGTGTAGCTCCATATTCAATAAAACTTTACACGTTATGCACTAAACATTTTTATCAAACTAGATATAGACTTCAAATGAGAACTCTAATAGGTATCACCTTCCCTTTGTAAAGAACCAATTTGATTAAGCCCTTTTCCACTTTCAAGCTCATCAATGTTAAGTAAATGAGCAATATTTGAGGTATGAGAGCTTTTAATTGGTCATTGTGCTTATATAAGGTACCAACAATATTGATAATGAAGTTCTAACTTAGTAAAAAAATCGATGGACAGGGATAACTTCTTTTGATGCAGCAACTAGTGTCAATTGCAAACGATATGCAAAACTATGAACATAATAAGTATAAGGACATTCACCTAAAATTAAAGCTTGCAATTCATTTTATTCTCCACCATATTACTTACATCATCATAACCTTGCCCCCCAAATATTTTGAACATCAAGAGTATGCCGACATAGGATAGAAAAGGTACCTTCTTTTAATGTTGATGCAACAGTGTCTTTAACATGAACAATTTCAAAAAATGGATCTTGTACAAAGCCATCGTTGTCAACAAATCTCAAGACAATTAACAATTTCTCCTTTTTAGATTCATCTCGAGCTTCATCCACAATGACACAAAATTTTGCATCACCAATTTCTTCTCCAATGAAATTCTTGACTTTAGTTGCCAAGACTTGTAAAATTTATTTTTGCGTTATTGGTGATGTATATGATGCATCTCATGGTGCTTTATCCCAAACTCATGTTACTTTTTTATTATAAGAGGCTATGAAACTCAATAGTTCTAAAAAGTTTCCCCAATTGATTGATGTTGTAGACTCATCATGCCCTCTAGGAGAACATCCTTGAAATGTAAGCCATCTAGTTGCTTCAATTGAAGCTTTCAAGTGAAGTCTATTTTCAACAAATTCTTGAGATATGAACTTCTCAAAACTTTGTACAATATGTGATTGTTGGTTTATGAGATCTGCACATGCTTCCTCAGCATTTTGATGAGATGAAGTGTGATCTTTTCCAATGTGTGCCAAAAATGCATAATTTTTTCCATCCCTTACCTTCTTCCATGATCAAAATCCATTAATAGTAAATGCATTTGATCCAGAAGGTCCATCTTGAGTATAAAATATATAGCATGATAGACAAAATGCAACATCTACACTAGGAGAATATTTCAACCAAGATGGAAATAACTTAAACCATGATGCCTGAAAACTGCGAGGATGATTTTTTCTAGATTTTGGATACTTAGAAAATATACATTGATATGGACATGCTTTTATATAAGTTCTATTAATTTCATAACACTTCTCAATATGATACTTCCATATATATGTTTGCAATCCGGGATCACCTTACCCTCATTGATTTCAACTCTTAAAGATTTTACAGGATGACTTTAAGGATTCAAATGATCAATATCTATAGATAGAGATGGATTTGATTGAGATGTTGAAATTTTAACGTTCTTTCTTTTAAAGAATGCATTAATGTCTTTTTCATCTAAAATACTAAATAAAACATAGGCCAATCAATTAAAAGTTTTGAAAGCAATTGGAGTTTAGCTTAAGTTTTAAAGTTAACAATATTTGCGCAAAACAATATTCCATAAGTTGTATACAAAAAATTAACAATATTTGTGCAAAATAATATCTCATTCATTTATTTTTATTTTCATACCAAAATTTTCATGCATACATAAAGTCCTAATGCTTCTAACATGTTTTCTACCTAATTTTAGCCAAAATATACTAAGATTAAACTCTCCTTTTGTTAAGTTAAAACAGTTCTCTTATGCCCTAACTTAATATCTCTAAATTAACATCATATTCACACTCTTTTCAATACTAATTAACTATTTATTTTAATTAATTTCAATTTCTCCCAAATTACCTTCATCAAGGCATCCCCTTTTTCTTCTCTTTTTAATACAATCTTTTAGGTTTTATCTTATAAAAGCATTAATTCTAATCAATTAAAGGTTTAATCACATTTTTTTCCAAAAATCATTAATCTCACAAAAGCCTAGCTCATACTAATTCAAATAACCTAATTTACCAATTCCAATTGTGTCTGTCAATATTATAGGTCACAAATAAAATGATAAGCATGGAAAGGGGATGAAGAAACTCACCTTAGGGGGAAACCAAGACTAGCAAAACTAGCCCTCACATTTCTCTTTTCTTTTTTTTTCATTTTCTTCTTTCTCTCTCACTCATTTGCACTTTTTTGGCAGTTTTTCTTCAATTCCCTATGTTTTCTCTCTCAAGAATTATTTTTTTCTCTTTAATTTAAGCTTAGTTACAGTAAAAATGGTGGAGAGTGGGAGATAAAGAGCAATAAGATGATTAGATGAAGAAGAAGATAGTTTTTTTTTTCTTTGGCTTCTTACATAAGGAACTAAGAAAAATGAAGGCTTTTATTACTTTTTCATTTTTTTTCGCTTTTCTCTTTCATCTTTTTCTAGTTTATTGCAAATTATTTTATTCTTTTCAACTTAATTCATGATAAAATTTTCCTTGCAAATTGAGAAGAGCCAAAAGGAGTGAATTATAGATTTTACATAGAAATTAAAAAAAAAATGTTAGGAAGGGCCCCCCCATATTATACACATAGCTCTGCCCCGAACCAAGACTCACTCTCTCTCTTAATTAAAAATTCAGTAAAAATGAAAATGATTTCGATAAAAATAAAAAAGCAAGGTTATTTTATAAATAAAATTTAAAAGAATGTGTTTTGTAAAATTTTTTTTAAAAAAAAAGTGATCCAAACTCGGATTGAATCTACATGGGCCGATTCAAAATGACTCCTAAATTTGTATGTCGAATATGAATTGATGTGTGAGTCAATTTATTTTAACCCAAATGAGTTGGGTTTTGGATTAACCCGAATGTTACGTTCTTTTTAGTTAGTTTTTATAACTAGCATATCCGATCCATTCCTACTAATATATTCAAATTTATTTAATTATTGGATTATTTCTTCCTATATATTGAGTTTGATCTTGAATTTGCTACTGCTTTATCTAAGTGTCAATTAGAAGAGAAACAAACAGCTAGACAAGTATAAAATAGGCAATTTGATGCAAATTTTTAACAGATTTGGGTCTTCTTCTTCTCTTTTTTATAACTCTTGATTGATTAGGGTGGTTTTTAGAAATTTCACAAAATAAAAAAAAAATTAAAAGTATAATTTAATAAATGTATAATTTGTGTTTTATATAATGATATTGTATTTGTAAAAAAGGAATTTCTATCAACCCAAATCCATTCAAAAAGACTTGACTAAAGCTTAATTAGTTAAATTTTTTTTTATTAATAATTGAAATATCCATATAAATAATTTTCATGATTAGCATTGTGAGAGAAAGAGAAAGAGGGCCAAAGGACCTTAATTACTACATACTACCACCATACTCATAGCAAAAAGAAAAAAATAATAAAAAAAAATGGCATAATGCATAAGATGTTCCTTATATTTATTTCCTTTCACTATTTAGCTATTTAAAATATTTTTTTGTTTAATTTAAATTTGGCTTTTTTTAACATTGCTTTTCTACATTTTAGTAAAATATAATTTTTATTTTTAATATTGAGATATAAAATGGTAATATATCAGTATTACAAACGAAAAACTATATCTTTTCAAAATACAATGTAGCAATATGAATCAAAACTAAATTAAAAAGTAAATTGAGTAAAAAATATTTTAGATAATGAAATAGCCAAAAAGGGATAAATACAATGAATTTGATATCACTTTAACTCTAGAAAAATCTTGCCCAAAACATGTTCCCACCTTAGCAAACTCCAAAAATTCAGCATAAAACACACAAAAGTCATATTCATGGGGGAAGTGTAAGCCTTCATGTACCCATGAACCCTCCTCAAAGTGTGGGTCCTACCTTCCCCTCGAAAAGAAAAGAATCACACAGACATACAGTTGTACCAGAAAGTGGGCCCTTTGCTTTAGGAGGTGCACGTGGGTATATGACAAAGTTGCCATTTGACCAATCAAACATTTGTTCGGTCTTCTGATCAAGAGGTGGCAAATGGGTATAGGTTAAAAACTTAAAAGCCAGAGTTTTTCAAAACTTATGTGAGATTTATCAATAATAATAAACTTGCACACCAAAATAATAATAACTTATTGCTTTCAAACTTACCATTTTGCTCTTTGCATTTAATTATTATTTTTTTAGGAAAAAAAACATATTTTTGGGACCAAAAGCAAACAGTAGGGAACATTAAGAAAGAATCTAAAGAAAAAGAAGAAGTGTAATCATCACACACATTGCACAAGTATTGAAAGGGGAAGAAAAAAACCATAAATTGGGTGGAGACCCATACTCTTTCGGTTGTCATTTATTTCAATTCAAAAGAAAGAAACTTGTTTAGTGTAGTGATCCAAGATTATGCTGCGCATACCCTTTTTCTCTTATATATATATATATAAGTTTATATTTTTAATTATAAATCAAACTAATGAGAGAATATTATAAAATGATAATAACATTAATTAATTGATATTCAATAGTTGGGTTTGAAGATCATATATGTTATTAATTAATTATTAATGGACGAGCATTCTTATTTTTCTCTTGTACATGCATATATATTTTTCATGCATATTCATCATGTTAACGTTGGAATTTCACTTTTAATCGTGGAAATCCAAGAATAAGAAAAAATTATTAGACCGAGAAAAGGATTTTTATTGGAATAATATTTTCTAATCAAAGTGGAAAACTTTAAAGTGTCTATATAGGACTGTAAACGAACCGAGCTGAACCGAATAATCATGAGCTCGAGCTCGGCTTTTTTATTTTTTGGTTAAGCTCGACTCGTATTAGAATTAAGAGATTCGCAAGTTGCTCGAGCTTGATTTGTTAAATACTCATTAAGTATGCTCAATGGGCTATTCGATAAGGAGCTTGATGATCATATAAGCAAGCTCGAGTTCGAGCTTGATAATCCTATAAGCAAGCTCGAGTTCAAGCTCGATAATCATATAAGTGATATCGAGCTTGTTAATCAAATTTCATTTAAGCAAATTTAGAAATGAAAAAAATTAAAAATACGAATTTAGATAATAAATTATTGCCCGAACAATCACTAAAAAAAGAGAGATGAATTGGTGGGAAAATAAAAATTCTTGTACATACAAGGAAGCTAAAAAGATAAAAGAGATAGAGATACAAATTTTATAGAGGTTCGGGTGTTAACTAACCTTACTCCTCACTCTAATCTCAATTGGGTATTCACTAATCTAACCACTTAGATTACAAATAGAGTTTTAGCTAGCTCACTCCCAACTAGGTATTTTACTAAGGTTAAAACTCAACTCAAAATTCTCTTGTATTTTGATGGCTCATACAACAACTAATTCCTTTTAATTTAGCTCACAATACCCAATTACAAGATAATTCAAGTGTTTTAAGTCTAACACTTGAATCCTTACAAAAGCAATTAATTGAAGAAAGATTGAGAAAATAAATTACAAGAGTTTTGACACTTAGAAAGTAGTTGAATATCTTAAATGACCTTTTGGTAGGGTATTTATACTGATTACCCACCAATTAGCCGTTAAAAATTGGTGTCATAACTATTTCTAACATTCTCTTATAAATGCATTAAATGTTATCTGTAGAGAGGGTTTTCTGGTTAGGAACATGGCTTTCCCGGTCGGAAAATGACCTATTTAGACATGTAGCCTCTTTTGGTTTGATGGACACTCCAACGGCTAGTTCCTATATGATTTTCTTGGCTGGGACTCCTAGTGTCCCTATTGGGACTTGCCCGATGATACCATACTTAGGTCTTAGGTCTTCTAGCTTTAAGTGCTTCCCGGTCGAGACCATACTTTCTCAATCGGGACATTAATCAGTTTGACTTTGTCATTTTGACTTCCAGATGATGTGGTACACTTTAGTGGAGTCTCTTCTACAACGGTCATGTCCTTTTGAATTTTTCGATCGGACTACAACATGTCTCGATCTAGAAATGATTTGTTCCAGTTGGGATATGGCCTTTTCCGGTCTGCTTCAGCTTTTAGAACTTTGGAAGAATTAGAATGCAACATTTTCTGGTCTGTACTCATATCCCGGTCAGGAGATCGGTGTCCCGATCGGGAGTTTCACGTCTCCAAGAAATACTTGACTTGTTCAATGAAAAACTCATAACCAAATGTGCTGAAACTTTGAATACCATCGAAACAACACTAAATGAAGAAGTTAGTGACATTTAATTTGATTGTCAATATCAAAATGTAGAGCAATTACCATAAAAGTTAACAATCTTCCTCCTTTTGATTTTGACAATTAAACTAAGAAAAAAAAAATTGATAGTGCATATTTCAAATTGAAGTACTGAGTAATAAGCATGCAAATCTTCATATCATTTGAAGATAGAAAATGTATTAATAACTTAAGTCAAATAGTCAATTCAAAAAAAAAATAAAGTTAATTTTTGCATGTTTTATGTTCCTTTTTCTCCCCCTTTGTCAATATAAAAAAGAATAGATGCATATAAAGTAAGAGAAGCAATCACCAAGGAAAGTAAGAAATAAACAACAAGAAATATTTTATTGAAAATAGAAATGTGTTACATAAAAAGAGAATGTGTGATCTAAACATGATATAACCACATATCTAAGTGCTTAGCCTAAGAATTGAAAGAGAAAAAGACTAAGTTATAAATCTCCTTCTTCATCACTTGCTTCCTTTTCTTCTTCACCACCCTCTTCCTCCTCTTGTATGCCTTGCTCCCCCTCAAATAGTGGGGGTTATTCAAAACTATGAGACTAAGTTTCGAATATCTAAGTGGAGATATTGCATCATATCTCTCATTGTGTTAAAGGATTGTATTTGAAAGTCATAGAGACTTTGCAAGGTGATAGGTTGGGCTTGAGAAAGTGGTGGTGGTGGTGACATTTATGGTGCACTTGAACTTTTTCCTCCCATTGAGAGCCTTGAACGTTTCCTTGTGGCCTCTTGGGTTGCTTTTTGAGTGCCATATTCTCCAAATGCATAAAAGAAGGTATCTACCTCTTTATATGGCCTTGCAATGGAGGAGATAGTGGATGTCCAAGAGGTTCTCATATTGAGAGTGAAAAGAAGTGAAAAGAGCACAATGTTCATCCGTTATGAGATGAAGGTACTTGGCAAGATAAGTGATTTGTGCATGAAGAGAGATGGTTCCTTTAGTAATGGTTGCAATGGAAAGGAATTTGTTAATGAAAAGATGGGTCATATTAGTAGGTTTTTGGTGAATCATGGTATAAAGATAGAGAAGGTCTTCATAGGTGACTTTCTCGTTACTTTCACTTCTTGCATTAATAGTGAAAATGATGATATGATGAATGATGAAGTAAGAGAAAGTTTTGATGTGTTTACCATTTGATCGTTTGTCAAGGCAGGTTTCAAGAGAGATGTTTCTCCGCACATCAAGAGGAAGAGATGCATGACTTGAGTATTGATAAGGCCTACCTTTTTGAAGCTAAAAGTATCAGCAAGTTGATGCTTTATCATCTCTTATGGTTGGCCAAAGAGACGAAATTGGAGGCCATAATAGCCGAGAGGGTGTTTGGGGTCTTTAATCACTTGAATAGTAGAGAGGAATTCAATAGTGAATTCATCATGGCCATCTTCAAGGGGCATCACAAAATTTGTCCACCCCATGTCTTTAAGAGTGCCAATGACTTCATATTTGACACCCAATTTGTTAAAATCATCAAGGTTGATGGTGCGGTTTGATATAAACTTCTTGACGGTGATGTTAGCATAATGCTTCTTCTCCTCCTTTGAGAAGGCATTGAAGATATTATTGAAGGAAGTAAAGTGGGAGGAAGAAGAGGCTATTCCTTTGGCTTTTGAGGTGCCAGATTTGGGTGCCATTGGAGAGAATGAGTAATGAGAGAGGTTGATATTATTGAGTTTAAAGAGAAAATATTTGAGAGAGAGAGAGAAAGAGAGTTTGGATTCAAAAGTGTGGAAAAGAATAAGAATAGTGAGGTATTTATAGAGATTGAAGAGACATGTTACTATTTGAGGTGTTTTAATAGGAGTTATAGTAGATGGGATTTGATTGGTGGCAGTTACAAAAGGCTGCCATCAAGGCAGTCCCGATCGGGAACCTTCCAATAGTCAGAAAAATTTGAATGGTTGGACACAGTTTCCAAGGGGACAAGTAGCTTTCCGAGCGTGCATATTTAAAGAGGTGTAACGGTTTGATTATTTTCAAATGTCCTGACTGAGAAATGGGTGTTCTTGAGTGGGACATAAGGAATTACAATGGTTAGTCCAAAGACTAAGAAGTTCACGAGCGGGAGGGATTATGTCCCGGAAAATATGTTTCCTGAGCGGGAGTTACAAGTACTTAGAAGATTTATAGGAAATAAAGGAATTGACTAAAGTACCCTAATGTGGCATATCATATATTATGATCATGAATGATTTTTTATAATTTGAGTCTTTTAGCCCATTAAATTGAACTTCAATAGACTTAACATATCAACTTATGTATATAAAAGTTCATGAATCACACAAGAAGCATAACATCCACATTAATCAATTAAGTGACATATAATTCACATCAATATGTTTATATATGAAAAAACATGATTTAAAGATTTTCAAAATAGTGTGCTTCCATCAAGTATACCAAGCTCTCTTTTTATAAAATAAAACTTTTCATCATTTAGAGGTTTAGTAAAAATATCCGCCAATTAATTGTTAGTGTCAATAAAATCTAACACCACATTACCATATTAGACATGATCTCTTAAAAAATGATGTCTTATATCAATATGTTTATTTCTAGAATGTTGAATGACATTTTTTGAGAGATTTATTGCACTAGTGTTATCACATTTGATGGGAATGTGATCGATCACTTGGTCATAATCTTTGAGTTGTTGTTTCATATAAAGAACTTGAGTGCAACAATAACCTGCTACCATATATTCCACTTTGACAGTGGATAAGGCAACCGAAACTTATTTTTTGCTATGCCAAGAAACTAAATATTCACATATAAAGTGACAAGTTTCGAATGTATTTTTTCTATCCAAAAGGTTACCGATATAGTATTCATCTGAAAAACCAATAATATGAAATGAAGTATTCCTAGGATACCATAGGCCTAAATGCATGGTGCTATGAAGATATTTTAAAAAAAATTTCACTGCATTTAAATGTGATTCTTTAGGATATGATTGAAATCTAGCACACAAACATACACTATACATTATATCAGGTCTAGAGGCGGTTAAATAAAGAAGTGAGTTGATCATACCTCTATAAAGTTTTTCATCAATAGTTTTATCCTTTTCATCTTTGTCTAATTTTTTTTGATGTACCCATTGGAGTCTTGACATTCTTGCATTCATCCATCCCAAACTTTTTGATCAATTCTTTAGTGTACTTAGATTGGCTGATGAAGATGTCATCTTTGTTTTGCTTAATTTGAAGTCTAAGGAAAAATTTGAGCTCTTCCACCATGCTCATTTCAAATTCCCTAGTCATACACTTAGCAAATTCTTGGCAAAGATTTTTATTAATAGACTCAAAGATAATGTCATCAACATAAATTTGAACAATGAGAGTGTCATACTTATGCTTTTTAATAAAAAGAGTTGTATCAATATGCCCTTTTGAAAATCCATTTTATATCAGAAAGGCACTAAGTCTTTCATACCAAGCTCTAAGGCTTGCTTTAATCCATATAAAACCTTAATGAGTTTACAGACATGATTTGGAAAAATATGATTTCAAAACCGAGAGGTTGCTCAGTATAGACTTCCTCCGATATAAAACCATTTAAAAAAACATTTTTTACATCCATTTGAAAAAACTTGAAATTCATGTGGCATGCATATGCTAATAAAATGAGAATAGCTTCTAATCTTGCTACAGGAGCAAAGGTTTCATCATAATCAATGTCTTCCTCTTGGTTATATCCTTTGGCAACCAATCTAGCCTTATTTCTTGTTATGTTACCATCCTCATCTAGTTTGTTCCTATAGACCCACTTACTACTAATAATTGGGTAGTCCTTTGGTCTTGTAACCAAGGTCCAAACCTTATTCCTCTTAAATTAATTGAGTTCATCTTGCATAGTAATCACCCAATATTCATCATTCAAAGTTTCATCAATTAACTTTGATTTAATTTGAGATACACAAGTAAGATTAAAATCAAGAAATTTGAAACAAGTACTTACACCTTTTATAGGATCACCAATGATTTGCTCAATTGGGTGGTTTCTTACAAACCTACACTCCTTGCTCTTGAGCTTAGGGTTACTCCTCCTCTTAAAGTTGTTCCTCATTAAGATCACTTGATCAAGATTGAGATTCTCCATGGAACCTACAACATCATCCAAAGGGATACCTTTCCCAAGATCAAGTCTATGATCAAGTCTATAGGATTCATCAAAATTAACATGCATAGACTCTTCTACAACCAATGTTCTTTTATTGAAGACTCTATAAGCTTTGCTAGAGGTGGAGTAAAAAAAAAATGCCCTAATATGATTTTGAGGTAAATTTTCCAAGGTTATCCTTGGTGTTTAATATGAAGAATTTACAACCAAATACTCTAAGATATGAAATCTTGGATTTTCTTCCATTCTAAAGCTCATAAGAGGTTTTTTTTAAAATAGGTCTTTTGAAAACACAGTTTGCAATATAACATGCGGTATTAGTGGCTTCCGCCCAAAAGTAGATTGGTAGACCATATTTATTAAGTATTGTTCTAATCATTTCTACCGATGTTCGATTTTTCCTTTAAACTATCACATTTTGTTGAGGAGTTCTTGGTATGGAAAAATCATGAGAAATATTATTTTCTAAACAATAGTTTTTAAAAATATCAGTTTCAAACTCTTTGTCATAATCACTTCTAATCTTAGAGATACAATATCCCTTCTCGTTTTGGACTCTCTTAGCAAAGTGCTTGAAATTTTCAAGGGTATCACTTTTATGAGTTAAGAAAATTACTCAAGTAAATCTAGAGTAATTATCAACAATGACAAATGTATAATGTTTTCCACTCAAGCTAGCAACTCTATTAGGTCCAAACAAATCAAGATGCAATAATTGAAGAGGTCAAGAGGTGTTTACAATATTTTTGAGCTTGAATGATGATATATGCCTATTTGACATGACTCATAAGTCTTATCTTTCAAATATTTGACTTTTGAGAGCCCATCTACTAGTTCATCTTTGTTAAAGCTTTGAATTAAGTCTATAATTACATACCCAAGTCTTTTATATCATAGCCAAGATTCTTCACTAATAGACATAAGACAACTAGAGGAAACATTAGTTAACTTATATAAGTCAATTATGTAAGTATTACTATATCTTTCTCCTTTGAATATTTCTTGACCATTTAAAGAGATCACTAGACATTTATTGGAACTAAAGGTAACTTTGTTTCCCTTATCACATAATTGACTCATACTTAAAAGATTGTGCTTTAAACCATCAACAAACATTACATCATCTATGATTGAAATGTCATTAAGTCCTATGGAACTAATGCCAATTACTTCACCCTTAGCATTGTTTTCAAATGTAACCTTACCTCCATCCACACGTTTGAGACTTGTGAAGAGGTTTTTGCTTCCCGTCATGTGCCTTGAGCATCGACTATCCAAGAGCCATACATTTTCGTTACTTGAGGATTTAAGACACACCTCATTAGAATTATCCTCCAAAGCCATAAAGCACAAGTTGGCTACATCTTCTTGGCTCGCTTCATCATCACTTGATACAGGATTATCCCATATAGCTTTATGGCCTTTGTCTCCTCCATCCTTGTGAGAGTTGCCCTTGTACTTCTTGAACCTTGGACATTCGGATTTTATATGGCATTTCTTTCCACATTCATAGTGTTTCATCTCTTCCTTATTCTTATTGATGTTGGATGAGGAGCATTTGAACTTTGATGCCCTTTGTTTGTAGTTTTTGATAGTGTTATACTTGTTAACTATCATTCTCTTTACTCTTTGTAGATAGAATGTCTATCTCCTCATCCTCTTCTTCACTTGCCACATCATCACTAATAAGGTCCAAGTCTTGAACCTTTAAGAAGATGGTGTTTACCTTGAGAGTAAGGGGCTTTTTCTTCTCTCTTTCTCCTTCAAGCTCATTTTTCTCATAAGAGCCATCTCATGTGTTAGAAGTTTGCCAATGAGCACATCAATGGGAATAATGCTCAAATCCTCATTGAATTCTTCTAGACCTGCCTCTTTTAAACCATAATCCTTCATTGGAAGACTTCTCAAGATCTTATTGTTTACATCTTCAAGGCTTGTATGTCTTCCATATTTCTTATGTTGTTGATGATGGAGAGTAAGTGGTTTGTCATCTCGGTGATGGTTTCATTAGGCTTCATCTTGAAGAGTTCATATTCGTTCATTAGGAATTGAGCCTTCCTTGAACGAACTTGCTTTATGCCTTCATGGTAATTGTCCAAAGTCCTCCATATACTATAGGCGGTTGGACAATGTTGAATTATCTCACGCTTTTCAAGAGAGAGAGAGCTTGCTAGGATGGCCATAACCTTCTTGTTCTTGCCATTTGCTCTTTTATGTGATTCAATCCACTCATCTCTTAAAAGAGGTTAATCTTCTCTTTCAGCGTTCTTCTTTATTGGTGGTGTCAATTTCTTGCGAACACTATCATATACATCAATTCCCTCACTATCCAATTATATCTCTATTCTAAACTTCCAATGTGCATAGTTTGACCTCTTAAAGTAAGGTTTGAGGCTTTGAAATCATTCTTGAGCCATTTTAGATCTTTGCTAGAACTGATAAGCTTGATTTCTAAACCTTGCTCCGATATCAATTTTTGCCCAAACAATCACCAAGAAAGAGGGGGGGGTGGGGGGAAGGGGATGAGATGAGATGAATTGGTAAAAAAATAAAAATTCTTGCATACACAAGGAAGCTAAAAAGATAGAAGAGATAGACACAAATTTTATAGAAATTCGGGTATTAACTAACCTCATTCTTCTCTCAAATCTCAATTAGTATTCACTAATCTAACCACTTATATTATAAATAGAATTTTAGTCAGCTCACTCCCAACTAAGTATTTTACCAAAGCTAACACTTAATCCAAATTTTCCTTATATTTTAATGGCTTACATAATAACCAATTCCTTATAATTTGACTCATACTACTCAATTACAAAATAACCCAAATGTTTTAAGTCTAACACTTGAACCCTTATAAAAGCAATTAATTGAAGAATTAATGAGAAAATAAATTACAAAAATTTTGACATTTAAAAAGTAACTAGATACCCATCAATTAGCTATTGCAAATTGGTATCAAAACTTTTTCTAGCGTTCTCTTACAAATGCATTAAAGTTTGTCTGTAGAAAAGATTTCCTGGTCAAGAACATGGCTTTCCCGATCAAGAAATGACATATTTTGACACGTGGAATCTTCTAGTTGGCTGGACACGCCAACGGCTAGTTCCTATACAATTTTTCCGATTGAGACTCCTAGTGTCCCGACCGGGACTTGCCTGATGATGTCATACTTAGGTCTTGGATCTTATTGCTTCGAGTGCTTCCTGATCGGGACCATACTTTCTCAGTTGGGACATCAATCAGTTTGACTCGGTCATTTTGACTTCCATATTATATTGCACACTTTGGTAGAATCTCTTCTTCAACGGTCATGTCCTTTTGAATTTTCCGATCGGACTATAATATGTCCTTTTAAATTATCTCAAATTTAATTGTCAATATCAAAATGTAAAGCAATCACTGTAAGGTAAACATAAATTAATACAATAAAACAAGAAAAATGAAATTCAATAAACAAATGAATACGAAAATTTGCAAAAAAAAATTTCAGAAATAAGAAGTAAAACACAAGATCAAATTACAATAACTCAAATTACAAGTCCCAAACACAATAATAAAAAATGAAACTACAACATATGAAGAAAAACTCTTCTTCCATGTCATCATATAATACATAAATCTTGATCTTTTACAATGGAAGCTACCCTGTAAAAGCAAACACTACTAAGTAAATTAATAGCAATATTCCATATTACAATTTCAATAAAACAGAAAATCTTAAGAAAATCAAGCGTAGAGTTGATGAACTAACCAACTTTAAACATTTCAAATCCATGACCCCACAGAAAAGGACTTAATTACTGGCATCCCAATAAATGAAGGTTTTTAACTCCATATTTGAAGTTTTAATTGTAATTGCCTCAATTAACAGCACTAAAATAAGTTTATCACACCAAAGTATTCAAATACATGCAGAGTGCATCAATCGACATGAAACTTAGATTCCACTCTAAATTTTAACAAGCCAATAGTCCATATATATATATATATATATATATAAGCCAAACTAAGAATAATAATTTGACAAATCTAAAAGCCTAGAGCAGATGATATTCATGCATAAAAGAGTATTAGGGAGGAGCATAAAGAGTGAGAGAATGCAACAATAGATTGATGCGCATGTAATAGCTGCAAATCATTATTGAATATTTTACCCTGATGAATCAGTGAGGTATAAGAATTATCAATCTATATATAAGAAGTCCTTGAACTGCACCTAGTGTACAAAATCCATATGAATGGTGATCAAAAAGTTAGTAGTCAGGCAGACCCAAGACTTAGAGGGGAAGGCTGTGTAAGATTGACATTATTTGACTAACTTCGCATGGACTACATGGTATACAAATAAATGAATACAATATGAATGAGAAGCAAAGCATAAAGTATACATCTCAATCAACTCAAATGTAAATCAAATTATATCATCATTCATCAATGTATAATTAAAAATTCCTAACATACAAAGGAGGCTAGTGAATTCAATGGCATTTTAAAAACACTTTTAAAATGGATTTTATTATCTCAAAATATGAAGGGAAACAAATCAAATTAGAAATATTAGCAAAAAATCAAGTTAACAATTGCAATCCTTAAAGCAAACAAAATAGCAAATGCACATAAAAGGAAGAGCAATTACCAGTCATGTAAGTGCTTGAAGTTGTGGTTGTTCAAATCAACTAAATATGTTTAATTTCTATCTTTTCCTTTTACATGCATAAACAAAAACAAAATATTAGGCAAAAACACAGAAACATGCAGCAAATACATTCAAAATCAATATAATTGTTGCTTTCTAATAGCTAATGGCAAATTAGCAAAGGAAGAATCAAAGACCTAAAAAAACCTAGTACACAAAACATAATACAATTTTAAATAGCACTAAGAATTAGTCACTGTACATCTCTTTTTAGTGAAATTTAAAATTGAGACTTCTAATGGAATACCAACCAATTTATTAAATAACTGTGAAGAAAAAAAAATTATTTGATATGCAAAAATCATGACTTCAACCAATTTTAAATGCTGTGAATACTGAAGTATAAGACTTCAGGCAATTAAATTATGGAAGTTGAATTAGGGGGTCAAAATCTGACAGTGATTGTAGAAATTGGAAGTGATTTAACGTGGTTGCAATGCCAACATTGCAGATTATATTATAATCAACAGGATCCCTTTTTCGACCCTTCAATATCTCATTCATATCAAAAAGTTTATGCAACTAAATGCGAACACAAACCCACTTAGTAGATACAAACCACATGGAAATTTACACTTATATGAAATAGAAATCACAGTAAAGCCCACCCACATGCACACGCAAATAACCACAAATTAATCTCTTAATATGCTCAAGATCTTATATTCCCAACAACCCAATCTATCAGATTGAAAATAGAATAAAATTCAGATAGCACAAAAAGATCACTTACAAATAATATAGTCTAAGATAATTGAAAAGGCAGTTGAAAAGGCGAAAGATTTAGAGTGATAAACTGAAAGGAGAAATAAGCAAGAAAAAGAGTACCTGTTGATCCTGAAAGATTGGGAAGCCTTTAAAACCTTGGAGGCGAAAAAGTAAAGAACAACAAGAAAGAATCTAAAAATCAGAGAAGGGAAAGCAGACCCATTTTGAACAGTTGAAGCGTTACCGATTTAGGAAGCATCTCTAAAGCCTTATCTACAGGAAGTGCAGTGGAGAAAGAAACTTCATGAGCAATCTGTGCCTCTCTCACACTGACTAATAAACAAGATGGATCGATTGTAGCTCCAGCTAGGTATCATTTACTGCCTCGGCTTGACAGCTCTAGACTTGACTATGGAGCAGAAAGTGACTGGGGCTACGGCTACGAATGTGGAGAAGAGTATGGCTGCGGTTGTAGAGAAGAGAGTGGCTTTAGAGAAAAAGGAAGTATGGAGAAGACGAGAGCGGCTGCAGGGAGAAAACGAGAGGGTGGGCAGTGCCAGGGTATAAAATGAGAAAGTTAACCTTATACAGTTAGGGTTTTTAATTTTTTTTTAATAAGAGATTAGGGTTTTTTAATTTTAAATTAATATTTTAAGTATTCTAAAATTTATATGATATATATTTTTATATGTTTAAGATTTTTTAATTTTTAATTTTTTCAGATATTTTAAATATTATATAGAATATATTTTAAAACAAAAGGTACATTATTAAACTAGATTAATATAAAAATATTAATAATTTTGATTATATTGTATGATTAATTCTCTACAACTATTTATATGAACATTTTTTTATAATTCTTTTAATAATATAATTAAGAAAAAAATACTAGTGGTTACTAAGAAATTATATAATAAATTGGTTGTAGTTGAATTATTTAAATTAATAGAATAACAATAATAATTAAAAAATAGATTTTGTTGGTTAATGAAAATTGAAAAATAAATTTATGTAATTGAATTGGACACATGTAAAGTAAGTGACTTTGTATTTTATAGTAGATTTATAATTAATATTTAGAAATTTGATTCAACATTAGTGAATTTATGATGTGAAATTTTTTAAAAGTAATTATAAAGAATTTAGCTTAGAATTTTTTTTTAAATGATATTTGCTTAGGATGAGATTAATTGAAATTAAATTCAAATAAATTGAATTTTTATATAAAATTTCTTTATTTATTAATTAGAATACTAGATATTATTGGTTTCTAATCAAATCTCTACATAGTAATAAAATGATAATTTATCATTGACAAATATATATATATATATATAATTTATCATTGACAAAAATATGTATATATGTTTGAGAAAAATTCATGTTTGAAATATGTTATACACTTATGTATAACTATTAACATCATGACTTAAGAAAATTAAGAGAACAAAAAAAAAAAAAAGCAAGTCTAGAATTATTTAATTTTATTATATTACAATTATTTCAATAAAAATCATATAATATAACTAAAAAAAATAATAAAATACATTTGATTTATTATATACTAATGATAAATTAGATTATTTTGTAATATAAGTGATTGCAGAAGATCAATTAGCATTTGGAAGAATAAGGGAAGAGAATAAGAGGGGCAAGCAGTGGAGAAAAAAGAAAAAAAAAAGTGGAAATAGCAGGAGAGAGGCAGAGTAAAAAACAAAAAGGATGAGAATTATATGATTAAAAGCAATTAACGATGCGATTTTCTTTATGTATAAGGGGTGAGTTTAAGAGTATCTAAGTAAATTCACAGTTATTGTTTAAATCCTAACTAATTATATATAATATTATAGATATTAAGTATTTTAAATTTTATTGGTTAAAAAAAATATTTTACATTTTATTTGAAGATTAGAAAAAAAATTATTAATAATTTTGATTCTTTGATTATGTAATTTGATTGATTCATTATAATTATTTATGTGAATTATTTTTTAGCAATTTTCTAATAATACAATTAAGAAAAATGATATTAGTGATTGCTATAAAACTAGATGATATATTTTATAAAAAAAATTAGAGGATAAATTGATTATAGTTAACTTAATTAATAATATAAGAATATTACATAATGTGGTTAAAAAATATATTTTAATATTTAATAAAAAAATTAAAAAATAAATTTTATGTAGTTGAATTAGATATATATAATACAAATGACTTTATATATATACATATATATATATATATATAACTTTTGTGAATTTATAAGTTTTTTTTTTGTGAACTTTTAAATTTTTTTTCATGTATTCTTTTAGTATTAAATTTTTAGTATATAAAAAAATGACCGATGATTTTGCGTTATAAATATTTTTTAGTCTTTTAAAATAAAAAAATAGCAATATTTCATAAATATTTTTTAATTAACAAGAAAGATAGTTTTCTTAATTGTTAGTTTATATCTAATTTATAAAGAGTTCATGAATTTAATTTTTTATATCACTATTATACAATTTTAGCATATAAAATTATTTGTAATATTAATTTTATTAATTAATTAATAAATTTATAATTTTAATTTTATTGATTAAATCATATATAATTATAAGTTATAAATTTTATTATATAATAAGTGTAAATACTACATTTTACATATTACTATTCATCTTTTTAAAATAATATTATTTTATTTAATATATTAAAAATAGAATATAAATAATATAATATTATATATATACAAATATGTTTGCGAACCTCAAGACGAATGCATGTGTAAATGTATTCGCAAGCCTATAATCGAACATATTAGCGAGCCTACAAATGAACCCGTTCGCGAGCATGTTAATGAATGCGTTCACAAGCCTATAAACGAACATGTTTGCGAACTAATAAACCAAACACTCTTAAGCTCGAACTCGGATCGGTAACAATAACGAACGAATTCGAACGAGTTTTTTTCTAAACCAAAACTCAAATAGCTCATGAACATCTTTATTCATTTATAACCTATGTCTATAAAGGTTTAAGGCTTTAAAAGGTAAAGCCAATAAAGTAAATATAAAAGCAACTGATAATTGCATGTTTGAGTTTTTGATTAAGTATTTTTTGACGTGGAAAAACATCCAAGGGCATCAGAAAACAACTTTGAAAATTTTATGGTTTTTTCTAAGAATTATACAGAGAGTGAGAATTATTCTTTTAATTTATATGAAAAATAAAATACAATAAATTATTAATTTGTGTATGAAATTTATTGTATTATAATTTTTATTTTTTCATATATTAAATAATTGGATAATTTATGTAGACCTATGCAATCATTGGCCGATCCAAATAAATCTTGAATTACTTGAATTTTTTTTTTATTTCACATGCTTATTTGATAATTTTTTCCAATAGTCAATTATTATAACTCTATTAATTATATAACTGATCAATGGCAATGGCTACGAAAGTGTCATGTCTTAGAGGGGCCAACAGCCAACCTGTGGTGCTTCTCTCCATGCATACACACGTTATTTCTTTCTTTGCTGGAATATATGTGTTTGGACGATCCAAGCATAATAATTATGGCTTTTGGACTTGTATATATATCTTCATGCTTGATCAAGAAATATCCTCTAGCTATTAAACTAGTGGATTCAATTTTTGAATCAATTATACCTCATGGTTTTCAACAGATTTTTTCTTTTTTTTTTTTTTGAATAAATGTATAGTGGAGGCTGCATGCCAGCTGATCATTCAAATCAAAATATCAATGCCCACTAATTGATTTAGGGTTTTCATTTTTTCATAATGTTGAAGATCTAAAGATATAAAAAAGGAGTTGAAAAGGCGTTAGAGAATGAGAAGATGTGGTTAGGGTTTCAATCGACGATTCTAATTATAAGACATGATAATGATAGCTATATTTACATCAAAGCTAACGGTGGATGCATTAGTAATCATATCTTATTTTAAAAAAAATATAATCACTCAATCAAAAAAGATAAAATGAGATGATGATAACTCTTTCTACTTTAACTAAAAATCAATCTTAAATTCGAGTATTGCGTATGAATCACCTCTTGAATAAATGGTCTTTGGACCTAACTCATTACAAAAATTAGTTCAAGAAAGGAGATATACCCAAAGCATTATAAGGAGTATATATATCTTTTGTTAGTCGATGTGAGATATCTCAACACATCCCCTCATGCCTAGATCTAAATACATATGGAAAATCCGGAGCGTGAGTTTTGTAGGACTAGACGTCTGCGAGCGACCCAACTTGTGGCTCTGATACCATATTGATGAAAAAATAAGTTTTGGGCCTAACTCATCCCAAAAGCTAGCTCAAAAAAGGAGATATGCTCAAGAAATTATAAGGAGCATATATGTCTTCTATTTAACTAATGTAAGTTATCTCAATATACTCTCTCACGCTAAAGGGCGAACACATGCAGAATATCTAGAGCGTAAATTTTGCAGTATTGGATATATGCGAATGACCCAACGGATGGCTCTGATACCATGTTGAATAAATGAGCCTAACTCATCCCAAAATCTTGCTCAAGGGAGGAGAGATATTCAAGTCATATAAGGAGTGTGTGTGTGTATATATATATATATATATATATATATATATATTCTATTTAGCCGATGTGGGCTATCTCAACACCATCTCCCCTCCACCAAGCTCAAGGTTGAACACATACAGAAAACTTGTAGCGTGAGTTTTGTAGGACTTGACATCTGCGGATGGTTCAACTGGTGGTGGTTCTAATACCATGTTGAACAAATGGGTCTTAGGTCTAACTGATCCCAAAAGCTAGGTTAAGAAAGGGATGCTCAAATTATTATAACGAACATATATATCTTTTAGTTAGCCGATGTAGAATACTCTACAGTACCTTTAAAATTTAGGAGGGAGTGCTTTAATAAGCCTATCTAATACAAATCTAAATTACTGGATAGTTGAATTTAAGAAAAGCTATTAATCACTCAACTTTGACATGATGATTTTCTTGTAGACCAACTCCTTTCTTATTATTTTTTTCTCATTCCAATTATCAAATGAGCTATACAGTAAACTACATTAGGTACTACAAATTCAATGATTATTGTTACTGTTAAGATCTCATATCAACTGTTTGCGTAGTGTAGTGTGCTCCTTATAATTAATGGCTATTATGATTCTCATTTGAATTAGCTTTCGGTTAGATTTTAGGACATCAAAGTCACTATATATTCTTGCAATGTAAAGGTATTTGCCTGTGCTCGTTATATCATACGAATAGACATGATATAGATATAAAAACTGTTAGAAATATCCCATATGCTTAATTTTAAGATTTATGTGCTTCTTATAATTGCTTGCATATTTCTTTTTTTTCAAATTAGCTTTTGAAATGAGTTAAATCTAAAATTTATATATATATATATTTATAGGACATCTTAAATTGAAATCTCAGCGGCAGCGAAGTGTGAATTATTTTTTGCTGATACACGTTTGGTTTTCGTTGAGTTGAAGAAACATTGAAATTAACAGTGACCCAAGTCAAAGTTACATACAAAGTTCATTGTACAGTAAACAATATAGAGTAAAAAGAAAAACAGTAGGGCATCAAAATTTAACCTCTGGCATACCATTCAAATGAGATTTAAATCTGCACTGTCATGTAGTACAGGCCACATGTGGCAGCACCAATGCTTTCATATTCCATCTGAGTTGATAACACAATACTACAATCAATTCCTTCATTATATTAGTTATATATCCCTTTAATTTCTTAATTACGCTTACTTACTTTACAAATAGAAAATATTAATTAGTTAGACCATACATGCACTACTAGTCCATTGATAATAAGTGTGGATTTTATTTTTAACATAAATAAAAAATGGGTTCCCCATCATTGGATTAATTATAGAAATTTGGTGGTTGGTTATATTGCATTGAGAAATTCAACATATACTTTAATATGACCCTTTAATATAATTTTCTGTATAATAATGAATGGATATTCTAGTTTTATCAAGTGAATTTGCTTAACTGCAGTAAACCCTAGCTGTGATACCTCTTTAAGTAATTTAGTTTGCATGAATATTTAGGCAATGAATAAATTAATAAATTATAACATGTTATATGAATAAAATAATTATTATTTTATATCGATTTGATGGATTTATTCATGTACTGAATATATCAACAGCTAATTATCAAGTCCTTTTAGTTACTATATAAGCAACTAATTAAAGCTGCTAGCAATTTATGGTGAAATTAATATGGGAGAAAAAAAGAGAGCAAAATTCATAGAAAATGCAAAACTATTTATATATATTGCTTCTCTTAAATAACCTGATTTGAATAATCTCAATAATTGACAAAGAGATGCATATATAAATTGGACTAATTAATTGAAGTTTCTCTTTTCTATTTACATCTCAAGTAAAAGAAAAAGAAAAAAAAAGGGTAGAAAAGCTTGGGTAGCTGTGGTACTTTCTTCATGAATTATATGGTGATTGGATTAATAAGGAAAATTAACCATTAAATTAGTCATGCCAGCAAAGAAGCATAACTATGCACCTTCTAATAATGTAAAGCCTTGCTTTTTGTTCTCTAAGATAGCCACCAAGCCTTCCGCATGATATCTTTTTCTTTGAGCATTCTCCAATTGATGATGATGATGATGATGATGCTTTCCTCATCTTCATATTTTTTCTTTTTCTTTTGCTAATTTTCTTTCTTCAGTTTTGTTAGAGACAGAGAATTAGAGAGAGTACAGAAAGTTGAAAGATGGGTTTGAACTTTGAAGTGAGAGGAGAAAGGAAAGCAATTGCTCCTTATAAAGAGAAAGAAAGATAGAGAAGTAGAGATGTGGTCCAAGAATTGTAAGAAAATGAACCCTATGCCCCTCTGTACCTTAAAAATTTTGATTTTTCTTCTTTTAATTTTTTAATTTTAACTTAAAAAAGAGAAAAAAAAAAGAAAAAAATATATAATCTCATAGTGCCACATCGTGCTCTGCACCAAACATTTATGATTTATGTGGGCATCAAACTTTAACCAAGAAAATTGGTCGGCAATTCATGGTTCTTGATTTTTTGTTTTTAGATTTAATTAAAGGAAAAAAGAAATGGGTTTAGTTTAACTTAATTAGTAGTTACTTAAAATGCATAGATATTGGTGCAGCAATGCTTGTTAATTCCTTAATGATATATTACCATATGGTGAAGAAGATGCTGTGATGTTTCTTATTGTCATTTCTTTTACTAACAAAATTTTTTTAGGTAAATTTAATTTATTATATCATCTATAGATTAATTCAATCACATTAATTATTATATTCATATCGATGAATGTAAATAAACAACAAAATATATATCTTTAAATTAGTCTATGCGTGTGACATAATAAACTGAATTTACAAAAAAAAAAATTTCATTACATGCATACGGGCATATTACATGGATATGGGCATATTGCTCTTAATATATAATTACAAACTAGCATACTGTTTATCTCTTTTGGTACCAACATTATGCCATTTCTGAACACAAAGTATCAATTATCCCTTAGTATTCACCAAGCTTGCAATTCTTATCCAACTAGAATCTGTTAGAAAAGAAGATTTTATACAAATCCAATCTTAATCAACAAAAAATTCAAACGAATCTATTAATTAATTTGGAGATTTTCAAATTAAATTTGGATCAATTCGATCGTTTGATCTGAAATTGATATTTTTTAACTTGTTTGATCCAAACAATGACACTTTTTTATTTATCTGATTTGATTTTTTTTTTGAGACTTTAATTTTTATTTTTATTAAAAGGAACGTAACCCACAAAAAGATGATCTGAAAATCGAAATAACTAACAGCGATTGACCAAACTTATATATCTGTCAGATTTTAATATTACTATTTTTCTACCCTAGGCCTTGGCCATCAAATATGACCTTTGGTAAAGAAAATAATTAATTTATTTTGTTCCTTTGTGATTAGAATTATTGTATTTCTTCTGACATGGAGATTGGCTTTACTCCATTTGAAATCAATTCAATTAAATTTTAGAAGATATAAAAGTTATTTAATAAATAATAAAAAAACAGCAACTCAAATTTTAATTAAATTTGTAAGCTTTACATGTTGAATTTTGAAATATTCAAATTTGATTTGATAAACTGTTCGAGATCAACTCGATTAATTTCAAATTGATTTCAAATATTTTATAAATCAAACTCAGGAGAAGAGTAGCTTGTTTAATATTTTAATAAAAATGTTATTGAGAAATTTTAGACATCATGAATCTAGGTCAATTGTCTAGTTCCATATAATAATTAAGCCCAAAATCAGGCATATATACATTACTTGGAAAGTTCCAAGTTTATTGGATGTTCCCAATGAATGGATAGAAGAGCTGAGAGTTATTAATTAAAAAGCTGAATGCTGAAAGCTTAAAAAATTGGCTTAGAATCTTGGTGATGATACCTTTAAACCCAACATATATAAAGTTAAGCTCCTAATTAACTTAATCAACAAAGAAGAACAAAGCATAATCCCCACATGTTTAGTCTTGTGCTTCTCCCATTTCAAATTAGTTCAAAATGTTAATTAATTAAGTCCTCTTCAAGAGAATCTACACCTAATCTCAGTCAAGTAGTCAACTCTCCATATTAATTATCAAGCAAAAGACATCTTAATTATGAATGGGTATTCACCAGTCAATCCTATTTAATTTTTAATTGGGCACTAGGTAATGAATACCAAGTACTACTTCCGTATCTCTTTTAAACAAAATCTAAAATTTTATTTATCTATCATTTCAATGTAATCAATAGAATTTAAATTTTTTTCCGATTTTACCCTTACATCAATTCTAAATTATTAATTTTATGTAGAACTTTAAAATTAAAATTAAGAGTAATTTGGTCTTAATCACTTATTTTTCTTCTACATTGAAGATTAATTAATTATTTTATAATCTTAGTAAAATGTCCTAAAGCATGAATTATATAGAAATAGAGGGATTAGTGCTTTTCCAGTAAGATAGTAGGTGTATGTTGCGTGAACACTTCATTTTTTAAGAAGTACACATATCCTTCAGGTATGACACTGGTATGACTATAATTATATATCGGATCCTCTACTTTCAAAGTGAATACTCCTGATTTCTCATAACACATTATCTGCGGTTTGCTACTGAATTTTATCACATAATTGTTCAATATAAATATGAGTAAAGCATTTGTTCAATAAAATTTACTTGAAGATGAAACTACATAAAAATAGAATTGATAAAATTCAAGGAGATCACGAAGAGTTTGTATCAAATTTAGAACCATCTTGAGTGTTTATAGATTCTCAACTAAAATCAAAGCCCTATAATTCTTTTAAAATATTTATATTTGTATATATAGACATATCCTCGTACATGTACCTTAATTTGAGTATTTTTTTAACTGTATCCATGTATCCTTAATTAATTTAAAAAAAAACTCTAGGTATGTACTCAGGTTAAATTCCTGTACCCCATGTCTAAGCAACATAGCAGTAGGTTATATATATATATATAGAAACACACTACATGACTTAAAAATGGACTAATTTTGTGGCTTATTAATTAATTAATTATGTTTTTATTGTATAATATTACAAGTATTGAAATGGATATTGAATTTAACTCACTTTTAAAAATTAGTTTGACAGGGAGAATTATTAAGTTATAACCTGATATGTGATATTTTAAAATACTCTCTTATGCTTAGAGTTGAACACATAAAATTTAGAGCAAGAAAATAGCATAACTTAGCATTTATTAACAGGAATGAACATGTGCAGGTAGGTTAATTAACATCATAAGACCAGTGGCTCCAATACCATATTAAAAATGGACATTAAATCCAAATCGGCTCTAAAAAATAGCTCAAAAAAAGAAAAAATCATTCATGTAACCGAAAACTCTCATAGCCCAAACATAAGGACATAATTGTTTTGTTGTCTCTTAATAAAGAACTTGCATGACTCTTAACAATTCAACACAATCCTTGATTTTCTCATATAGTATAAAAATCACTTTCCACTATTATAGTTCATGCACTATCATAAATCTCTCTTCTATTTTTAATGTTTAGCAACTATTCTTGATATTTTTCTTGGATCAAGAAACTATTCTTGATAATTTGATAGGCTAGATGTGACCCAAAAGAACAAACCAATCACATACATTGCCAATTAAGCACTTGTAGACTTGTGGAATTTATAGCTGACCTACACTTGTATAATTTTTTACTTTAAAAAAAAAAAGAAATAAAAAATGAGAATCATAGCCTTATCCAAGTGTATGCTTAGCCCATCAAGATTGGCAATATGCTACCTCTTTGTTTAATCCATCTTAGAATAATCAAGAATAAAATGTGTGCTACCAATACTTTTTTATATAATTTTTATTATATATTTCTAGTATAAAAATATTATATATTTTTTTATTTACAAAATATCAATATTTTTATAATAAAAATTTATATTTTATAGAAAAAATAGACACATGTTATTTTTACATTAACAGTATATGATGAGAATTGTATAAAAAAGTATTGGCAGCATTTCTCTTATCAATAATTTAAACCATCCAATATGAATAGGGCCACCATCACCTTTTTTGAATGCGTCCCATTGAATAATGAAATGGGCAATATATTTCCTCAAAACTATTTAAAATAATTGTATGTTTAAAGTTTAAATTCAAAATTTTTAACTTAATGCAAATAGTTTTATATCAATTTATGCACGTAATCTTATAATAGTTATAATTAGCAGACAGTGCTTACTAAGTAAATCAGATTCAAACATTTCGTTGTCAAACCATCTAAGTTTCTTGTCCCAAAATGCTTCTTGCTGGTTCTGTTTTTCTGTGTGTTTTTAATGTAAATATATATCTATAAAAATCATAGAAAATTACAACCTTGTACTGTACATCCAAGACATGCAAGCCATGCACGTGATAATCTCGTGATTGACATGGTCACTGTCTTTTATATTGTAGACAACCTAGATTTTTGTTTACAATTTTCCATTAGGCTAGTTTATTCTTGTCTATTTAGTGTCTTATTAAATTTTTTTTTTTTTATCAAATATTGTGGATGAATATGTATGAGACTTTTTTAGTTTAATTAGAAATTTCGAATTTCTTACAATTTGTGAAGTAGAATTTTACCGTTTTTCATAATTCTACTCGGCACGCTCTAAATTTGTCAGATTAATTTCAATACCAAATTAAAAAAAAAACTTTTTTTCTTTCTTTATTTCAATACAATTACACAACAAAAGTCTGGTATCTTTGTCTTGGTTAATTCAAAATATTTAATCCTTG
The DNA here is from genome assembly GCA_949630135.1 of Balakata baccata. NCBI lineage: Eukaryota > Viridiplantae > Streptophyta > Magnoliopsida > Malpighiales > Euphorbiaceae > Balakata > Balakata baccata. The sequence goes on along the minus strand of CATIWF010015326.1, from coordinate 377 downwards.
TCTATGTAAGAATACGTAGGGTTCATTGAATTAAGTTAACTTAATTGTTCGATAATTATTTGAATTAGAGAGGTGGTATTGTCAACTTTGGATTTAATTAATGTAATTGAATTAACGAACATATCTTTGTCTTGGTTTTAATGAAGATTATATATATATATAAAATGATGAGTGATGATCACATTAGCAATTATTGAATTAAGTCACCTAATTTATCACATTTTATGGATGATTAATTTGGAATATAAGTAATTTAGCCAACGTAACGGTTACGGATAGTATTGGACTTTATTGTTGTGGGAACTTTACATGCATATAATGACATGTTAATAGAGAAGATCTCAAATTATTCAATTTATGCAATAGCTTTAAATAAA
>CATIWF010015319.1:0-55091 GCA_949630135.1 Balakata baccata | reverse complement strand
GTTACAAAATATGTTTTGCTAAAAGTTATAGATAAATGCTCAATGTTAACATGAAAAATGTATTTTCATGTCATGCAATATTTGATTACATGTTTCGGTAAAATTAAAAAATTTTAAAATATATAATTTTGATCAAGACTTAGAGTTCTTCTCAATTCAAATACATATTTCGCTGTCAACATTATTAACAATTTAAATATATTTTTTTCATATTGGCATGTGAACCTGTAACACAACATAATAATTTTTGTGTCTTTATTGGATTGACATAATTGTGACGCAAATATAATAGACTCAACTATAACCCGCAAATTTTATGCTAAATTCATATTGTGTTATGTATTGTGTTGTGTTCATTATTACCCCTGCGACATGAGAAAATAAATAAGGACCTTTGTTACATTAATGTCTCAATGATAACGAACATGAACAATAATTTTTTTTTCCTTCATATGTTTAATTAAGTGAAATTAAAGGAAGCCATTGATAATCTGCCAAAACTGTACTACTTTAGAGACATTGCATCCATATAAAGACACAGAATTATATATATACATTGCATCCATATATTCCTTTGAAAATATTTCAACATTATATATTGCGTTTTTTCTCTTTATGATTTGATTCTACTTGATTTCAGTGTGGTGGTTCTTATTTAAACTTTGTCAGGAGTAAAAAAAACAAAGAAAAATGTTAGAAAAGAAAGCAAAAGAGGAAAAAAAAAAAAATCAAAGATTGACTTGTTTAGGAAAGGACAATAATGATTTGTTAATTTTCGAGAAGCTAGTCAATTTCAAAATTGGAGAAAAGATAGCTACGAAATGCTAAAGTTTTTTTTTTTCTTTTTTCTTTTCAACCGTTCAGTAATGTAATTTAAATTTGAATTAGATAAATTCATTATCGAAATATTATATAATTATTTTGCTACTATTTTTAGATTAGAAAAAGAAAAGAAGACACCAAAGAGTGATAAATATTAATATTAAATAAATAATGAACACAAAAAATTTTGAGGAAAAAATAAAATAATTTCTTTGCAAAGCTAATTAATTATTAATGAGAAAAGAATTATATAAAAGATAGAACGAGATTTCCTTATACAGGATAGTGAATTTAAAAGTGAAAGAAAAACATTATTTACATTAACAGTAAAGGCTAAGCTAGGGAAAATGTTACGGTGAGTAAAGCATTAGAATAGACTTGCCGTGGGCATACCTAGAGTTAAAGTACGATAATTAAACCATTATTTTGCTTTTCTAATTATAAGGTATATATTTTCTCATAAATATTATATTAGAAATATATCAATTAATATCTATTGAAAATAGGATAGAAATGAAATAAGATGGTTAGAGTTCATTCTTCCTTAATCATAAATCTAAAATTCGAGTTATAGGTATAAAATAGTTTTAAAATTTTTTAAAAATAAAAACGTTTTACTTCTTAACGAATATATTCAATGCGAATATAAAATTGAATAGTTTTTTTTAAAGTAATAAATTGAATAATTAAAACCAAAAAAATAAAAATAGCATAGAATCTATCATCTGGTTTCACAATAAAATAAAATATCCTTATTTACACATTAAAAAAATTTGAGTACCTTGTACCTTAGGAGTCAATGTTCCCCATATTGGTGTAGCTACAACTACATAAAATTGTACAATTATGATAATGTTAAAATAAAATGTACAATTTTCACTCAAAAAAAAAAATTACAATTATGATAATCCGTATAAATAGAATTTTATATATAGTTGCCTAGTTGGCAAGTGGGTTGTGCTGCCAGCTTTCCTTTTCCCTTTTTTATTTTTGTTTTTCTTTTTTGAAAAAAAAATAGTATTAAAAATAATTGCAATTAGGTTTACCTCCTAAACATAAAAATAATTTTTTCATGTTTTTCATAATAATAATAAATAATTTTAAAAAAAGAAAACAGTACAATCCCTTGGTCATAGTTTGGTCGGCCATAAAGCAGACAAGTTTGAAGGATCCCATATGTGGCCTTGAACATCAAGATATCATACATATCCTTCAATCTCTTGAAAGCAAATTAAAAGCAAAGACAAATAAAGTAAAATCGCTTTGCCATATTTTTCTTATCTCATTCCTCCAACTTTACTTCTCTTTTCTCCATTTTCCTGATTATTTTGTTTTCTTTTTATAAGGGATCCAACGTCGAAATTTTACAACTCTGATCATCAAACCAGTTTTATATTTTGCTTTTTATTACATCACAAGTGGTGAATATATTACCCTCAATAATAATCATTACCCATTATAGTGTGTATATATATGATGTGGCATTTTCACTACTAGCTAGTGCTTCAACAAAAAAGAATGCCTATATATGTATATCGAATGGATGTTTTCAAAGCCCAATCTCTTCAGCTTGTCTGCCAGTAGTTGTTGTAGTGATTCATCAACTTAAGTTTTTTCTTCATAATTAAGCTCTGGTATCTTTCCATGACCCAAACATTATCCGGTCCCACTGTCCTGGTTCTTTTTGCAGCTCTAAAGTTTCTTTTGAAAAATATTCTCATAACCTCAGTTCCAGCCTTCCAGGCTTTAGCTAGCCACTATCAACCTGAACAAATTAAGCCAACAAATCGGATATATCGAAATTTTATATTTTAATTAATAATTTTTTTTGATATAAATTACAGATATTATCATCCATTTTAAGGTATGAGACTAATTTTGTTCTAAATTTAGTTACAGTTAAGTATATTCATTCATCAAGATTGAGTTAGAGGATAAATTACACAAACAATACTTTAACTAATTAATTGTTAGAGAGGTACTCTAAAAACAATCACATTTATCACTTATTGTCCAAATTTATTTCACATGAATAAAATACATTTTCATTTAGTAGCGTTTGTTTATATTATAAATTGATCAGATCTTAAATCAATTAATAAAGTTAATGATATAAACATAGCATGATAGGATCATAATATTGAGATTCCTATCATGAACAATTATAGTTATATCTAAACTATCTCAAGTCATAGGATTAAAAGACTGGATATTATCAATCCGGATAGACTAGCACGTGTTATACTCCTTAATTGGATCAAACAGTAGATCTCATAATCTATAGATATGAGTTGTCTGAAGTTAACATATGGATACTTGTTGCGTTAATCCTACAAGTGTACAGTCTCGCAAAAGTAATAAAGGAATAAAGTCCAAATTATCGTTCCCACATAAAGTTATAGTATTTAACATCAAAGTGTACTAAAGCTCTATACTTACTAAATCAAAAATTCAAGTCGTTTTGTTTCCAAATACTACTAGTTAAAAATAAATGACTAAAATTAACTTGATTAATTAAATTAGTTGACAGATTTCCAGGATTGAGAGTTCACCATCTTGAAAAACTTTATGTAACAAATTCAATTAACTTAATTATACCCCATTTTAACTTGAAGACTGATTATTCTTAATTAAATATCATACACTCCCAAGTTATGATTTTCGTATTTTAATTAAATCATAATCAACTCCCGTAGACTAATCAATTAATTCAAAACTCATTAAGCTTTCTGATAACCAATAGTAATCTCAAATAAGTTAAACTTATCCCTAAGTTTTAATCTTCCTTGTTTATTGATTGATTGAACTAGTAATAAGCTTTCAACTCCCATTCCTTCAACCTATTACCTTATATTTTTGCAGATATTAAAACATAATATTCACAAACATGAAGAACACAATCAACAAATCAAGCTTTAGAAAAGAAAGTAAACTAAATTAATATAAAAATTAGCAAATTAAGAATCCACAAGAGGTTTCATCTTAACCCCAAAAAATAGATTTAGCCTAACATATTGAAATTAACTTTATTCATCTTTAAACTAATAAGAGAAAACTAAATTGCAAGATAAAGAGAAAGGGAATATATAATTATGATTTGTTGAAGGTTGATTCCCAATTCTTGATCTTGCACAGCTCCCACTTTCTCGATGTCTTCTATTGCATGTTTTTTTCTCTATTATGATGTCAACTAGCCGTCCCAAATTGCTAGGGTTCTCTTCATTTAAATAGGTTTCTCTTAATAAGAAAAAGTGCAATCTTAAACATGAAGTAATTTTAGACAAAAACATGAACATATTTTATTTGATCTCGCTCTTAGTTTCCTTTTAGAACTGGATATATAACCTGACTTACGACGTGCCCTTACTTTATCTTTTCTCAGCTCCCAAATATGAACCTTCATGCTTCACAACTTCCAGATGGATTTCCAATCATTGTGAAGTAAGCATAAATAAGTTCTATTCTCTAGAATCATCCACAGGATGTAAATCTAAAAAAAATTATCAAATTAAGCATCTCAAACCCATAGATCCTAGGGAATTACAAGAGAAATGTATAAAAATATGTACTTAACAAATTCCCCCACACTTGAATCTTTGCTTGTCCTCAAGCAAAAGAATATAAAACAATTACACTCATCTCTTGGAGAAAAATTTGCAGATCAAAAGAACCATGTGTGCAATGGACCTAAAACATATTACAAATAATTACCCTATTTATCTCAAAATTCTTTATTCTAACTACCCACTTCACAATATTAAGAATCAACAAAGTTATGAAAAATAATCTTAAACATCCTGCACATACATTACAAAACAAAGGCCCATGTTGCATTTCAGATAGGCATATACCCTTCCTTAATCTTTAGAATAAACATGACACATTTTCATAGGCAAGAGAATCTCACTCTATCTCCACAAATTTAATCATGCTTCCAAGGAAATCAATAGGACTTAAGTTGGCTTGTAATGGGGTTTGTGGGTCAAGTGTGCTAACAAGGAAAGAGTATAAAAGGATCAAAATAGAAATCTAATGACCAAGACATTTGCAAATTCAGCTAAAGATAAATATGCCTCTTTCAAAAGTAATCAATCCATGATTTATCTTGAGTAAAGCACACAATTCCTGTCAATCACTTTAGGAATTCTAAATAAAGCAAACTCAAAGTGCAATTTCAATTACTTTGCACTATCAATTCATTCCTAAAATAAACTTCCTATAACTTCTCCTCTCTTTTTTTTCTCTTTTTATTTTTATTTTATTTTATTATATTTTATTGTTTCTTTTTTATTTTTTATTATTATTATTATTATTATTATTATTATTAACATGAAAGTCTTCAACATCTTCCAACACTGCCAAAATGCACAAAACATGAATATCAAAGAACTGGGGACAAAAGATTTTGAATTTACAATTCTTAACACCAACATATTTCTTCAATAAGGTAAGTTTAAAGGCTTTTGGCCTATATGGTCACATTGTGGGTTAATCAACAATAAAAGAAGGGATTAGATACATATTGAAATACATATCTAATTGGCTCAAATGGGGACTATATTTATGTAAAAATGTGGAAATAATAATAATAAAAAAATAAAAAAAATAAAAGAAAGAAAAAAAGAAAGAAAGTGGATAGCCCAAAGGAAAAAAAAATTGATGGACGGGAAAAAGGAGAATAAAGTTGATAGGGTGAGATTTTTTGGCCATGTATATAAACCTTTGGTTTCTACACAATTCTCTCAATCCTTCTCCATTCTTCTTCTTCTCCCCCCCATAATAGCCTCTTTCCTTCATTCTTTCATTCAAGAATTACAGTAAAATCACTCCAATTAATTTAATCTTAATAAGTAATCATCTCTCTTTGTTTAAGTGTTCCTTAGAATTGATTGGGTCTGTGCATATGCAGTGATTTGCACCCTAATTTTCATGGTCATAGAGATTGATTCTGTCATGCCCACAAAATGAGTGTAAAAGTTATCATGATTATTTGGGGTATTGAAAAGGTAAATGGCATGGAAAAATAAAAGAGAGTTGAAGTCAGTGTTGTACACGACCCATGCAAGATTATTTGGGTTAAGTGCTATGCACGACCCATACAAGGCTAATTGGGTAAGTGTTGTGCATGACTCGTGCAGGCTACACGACCCGTGCAGTATTGGGATGAGATTTTTTTACGGCATTGAGTACAACCCCTGCTAGCTGTTAGGTATATAAATACCCAAGTTTCTCTCTCTTTTGGTCATAATTTCATTTCTAACCATTCCCACTTGAGAAAAACCCTAGATTCATCTTATTCCTCTGTCTAAACACTAACCCACTCATAAATTCACTCAAAACACCTGGATTTATCATCAAAGTGAGAAGATCATCTTTTGGGTGTGGTTTGAGGAGAGAGTGATGAAGATTTCTAAGGGAGAAGTGTTGGGTTTTGAACATATATCTCTTTCACAAAGTAGTAGTGGAAACAAATATATCAAAACCCGAATCAAATGATTCTTTTTTTGCCAATTAAAACTAATTTAACAAAATAAAAATTCGGAAATTATACCTTTATAATTTTTTGATTTGTTCAACTTCTCACCTTGTTAGGTCATAGCAAACCACAACAATCCAATTTCGGATTGTCTCTAACAATATCCAGGTGCTAGCAATGGTGTATGTTCTTTTGAGTGGATTTACTTTTTCTTGATGTCTCCAAAATTTTTTCTTCTTCCAAAAATTTTTTTTTGTCTATTTTTTTATCTTTTGAGGTCTTTTTGATCCAAAAGAAAATCAGATTCATAGACCAAAATTAAAGAGAAGAGAAAATGAAAAGTTGTGGGGTTAATGGCCATCAAGGCCAATTAAATTGGCAATTGCGTGTTGCTGTGCACGCTAGGCCTGTTGGGCAGGCCCGTTAGTGGGCCCATACAGGCCCGTCAATACCCCCGAGCGATTTTTTCCCGCGATCTTATTGCGATCCGACTTGAAATAATTATCTCATATTTTTAGTCCTATCTAAAGCCTTTTTACTCATTCTTCACATCTCCAAAGCGTGTGACCTATTAGGTTTCCAATTATGTTGGTCACTTAAATTATCAATTAATTTAAGCAAGTTATGAACAGTATTTAGTAACACATCATGACCCCCAATTAACTGAAAAGTCAGTGGTTTGACTATAAACCTTTCAATAGACAATAATAAGTGCAATTCGTCCTTTTACCATACTATATCCAAGTCGGTTCAGAGCATGGACTATGTGTCAGCTCCCACTAGATTGACTACATCACACCTAGCCTAAGTGATGTTAGATCTTGTCTTTGGAATTCATTATTCTATTAGACATGTCACTAAAAACCATCTTCAGGATGTTTCCATTATGGTTAGAGATTCTCAAGTAATGATCCCAACAAGAGGTCGTGGGTATACTCTCCCTCTATCAGGAGTAGTAAATCCTCTATTGGATACCTAACTACCTTTAAAGACCACAAGTTGTACCCAATTACCACTCTATGAGCGACCTCTATGAGGTAACAAGGAATGGAGTTAAAGCACAAAATCAGTATCTAAGATATCCTTAACTACCTCAAGTCTAAGAATACATGTACTATAGCTATGATGAGACTATCATTGATATTTGAATAGATAATCCAAATGATTGTCTCATAGCAGGTCATCTAATGTACTTGACTACTCTTAGCAAGCATCCACATGTTAACTTTGAACATCTCATGCTTATAGCGTATAAGATCTACTACTTAATCCAATCAAGGAGTATAACATATGCTAGTCTATTCGGATCAACAATGTCCTGTCTTGTTGATCCTATGAATAGGGATAATTTAGATAATAACATAATTACATATGATAGGAATCTTATTATCATGATTTCCTTCATGCTATGTTTCATATTATGGACTTTCATTAATCAGTTTAAGATTTATATCAGTTCATATGCAAATTAATACTAATATAATGAAAGAACGCCTTTATTAATGTGTACACTAAATGCCTGAGGTGATTGCCTTTTAGACACATCGCTAACAATCTCCCATTTGCACTAAAATCAATCGTCATTATACATTACACGACAGATGAGGATATGAATATCATATTTCTTTTGGGGTTTTGGTCTAGTGACTTGATCAGATATTTTCTGATCAGTGGGAACTCTTTCTCTCATTACATTACATCTACTATTGATTTCTCTAATCAATTGATAAGATTGAGTACATGTTTGGACCTTTTGATGAGACCATGATTCCTTTGCATATGCAATGGCTCTATTGTTGTTCTAATCATATTAGATTTACAATATTAGGATCCCTTTTGACTTTGTGATGAATTCCCTTATCCAAATTGCTTTCTCAGGTGCCTTGGAAGCTATAATGTACTTTCAGTTATGGAATCCGCAGCCGTCACCTGTTTGGAACTCTTCCAATCGACTGCACAATTATTTAATACGAATACATAGCATGACTAGGATTTTGAGTTATCCTTGTCGAATTGGATGCTGGCATGCATAATCCTGCTTACTTTAAGCTTACTATCTCCTTAAACCAAAAATACATCCTTATCGTTCTCAAGTATTTAAGGATATCCTTGACAGTCACCCATAAACCCTTGATGAGATCATATTGATATCCATTCATGATGCTCATAGCATGATATCCATTGAGCCTAGTATACAACATAGTACATAATGAATCCAATAGCCCAGGCTTATGGAATCTTATCCATGCTAGTCTATTTATCTTATGTCTTTGGATATAAAGACTTAGAGAGGGTAATCTTATCGATCATAGGAGTATATCCTCTCATACACTACTTTATACTAACCGTTTTAGCATCTTAGCTATGTAGACTAAGAAATAATGAATAACCTCTTAGATCTATCTCTATAGAACTGAATCTCCTTTTGGCAGGTTACTTTTAAAATCTTCTTGGAGAATTATTTTAGAGTAACAAATTAACTAATTTTGAAATAAAAGATTATTTCCTACTAATAGTATGCCTTTCACATACTTCACTAGGAACAAAATGACACTCCCACTAACCTTCTTGAAAACACATGAATCATCCACATATTTTGAGAAAACAAACTCTTTGATTTATCTCATCAATTTAGATGTTTCAACTCCCGGATGTTTGCACTAATCCATTAATGGATTTTGCAATTTGTAACCTATTTCAGCATCATCATATATGAATCTCTTAGGCTGTGTTATGTACACATCTTAAGTCAGATTTCCATAATGAAACCTATTTTCATATACATTTGCAAAATCTCATCACAATGAGTAGCAATGGCTAGGAGTAACATGATGGATTTAAGCATAGTATATAGAGTAAAAGGTCTTATAAAAGCCAACATTTGTCTTTAACGATGTCTTTTAACTGCCAACTCTAGCTTTATAGGCAGCTGCATTACCTTCTATGTCAGTCTTCTTCTTGAAGACCCACTTGCACCCAATAAGGTTTTGTCCCATTAAGTAGGTTAACCAAAGTCCATACTTGGTTTATAGTTATGGAATTCGTATCGACTTATAGCTTATGGCCATTAGTCATATTTTGAACTCTTCAGAGTCTCTTCATAAGTAGTAGACTCATCATCCTCTATGAGCAATATGACCTTTTGTTCACTTATAAGAGATCGATTTCTCTTGGGAACATCCCGTATCCTACTTTACTTATAGAGCTCTTGTGTTTCATAAGGTCTTACTGTTACTTCATCTATATGAATAACATATTTGGGCTTTGTTAGTTGATTTGTGTCTACTTGAGTCTATATTTGAACTTTATCAAGTTCATTCTTGCTCCCACTATCTTATTGTAGAAAAAACTCTTTTCTTGGAAGATAACATTATATGAAACAAACACCTTTTGCTTCAAACAATGGTAAACCTGATAACCAAATGACTCTCATTGGTTATCCCACATACAGACATTAGGTTAGATTGAGCTTTTAACTAATCTAACATTATCTACTTCTCTTAAGAAGGATAATCCTAAACTTTCATTTATGAAAGAACAAGTTTTATGTTATTTCATATCTTATATGGAATAACATTAACTAATTGATAAGATATTATGTTTATCATATAAAAATAATCCCATGTGCATCACCATAAAAGGAATTTTAAGGATTTTTTAAAGCTTATTATATACCTTACCATGTCTAACAAGGTTTGGCTACTCTTTTTAGTCACATCATTATGCTTTGGCATATAAGATATGGTTAATTCAGAAAAAATCTTATTATCTCTTATATGACATTGAAACATTTAGCTTAAGTATTATTTCACTTTAATCTAATCTAAGTGTCTTAATACTTTTGCTGAATTGTTTCTCTATTTCATTTATGATGGGTTGTTAATATGTACAAATTGTTGAAAAGTGATGAATTTATATGCTATGCCATATTTATGAATAAAGATTTATAGGTGGTTATTGAATGTATAATAATTGTATATGAGGGTGATGTATGCTTAAGAGCATGAATGAGTTACTTTAGTATATGCTTCTTTGATAAACAAATCCTACATGCTATATAACTATGCAAATTGTGTGTTATACATGTGACTTGCAATATTGTGGGTTAAATTGTTGTTTTTATAGTTTTGTTGTAAGTTGGTATGAAATGTTGAGGTTGAAGGATGTGTTTAAGGTCTGAAAATTTTGGGTATAAGCATAATTGTGTAAGGTTATGAATTAATGCATTTGCAATAAGTCTAAGTGATGCCATATTTTAAGTTCACTGGAATAGTCTTGACAAATTTAATTATAACTCATGTTGTCGTAATTGAATTGGTATGGAATTAATTGAAAATGGGAGTTAACTCATAGTACTAAAAATGTTATGAAGAACTTAAATTGTAATTCAAATTGCAACTAAACCTAAAATTTACTATAAAATCTCAAATCTGGTAGTATTATAGGAATGTTGGGATAAATTTGATTGAACATATCCTAGCAATAGGCTAAAGGTCTATAGAAGACCACAAGGTCTGAAACAAACTATAAATGGATTGAAACTGAGGCCTTATATCAGGGTTGGAATTTGCCATATGCATGAAATTTGTATTTTGATCTTTTTCATATGGTATGATGTGAATGTATAATAGTTGTTAGAAATTTTGATCTTATTGGTACATATGTACATATAATACATAAATTAACATGTAATATTGATAATTCACAATCAATATAAATATAATTGTGAGTAGTGTTGAAAAGGAAATTGTAGTAATAATAATAATAATAATAATAATAATAATAATAATAATAATAATAATAATAATAATAATAATAATAATACACTTAGCCTTGAACTAGAATAGTGGTTAGTTTGGCATGCCAATCAGAAAAAAATAAAATATACGTGTGGAACAATCTGGTTAAAGCCTGAAATGGCATAATCTTAATATTGATAATGACACTATTATTTAAAAGCCGGTGATGATACTATTATTTAAAAAGTATGCTTAAAAACTATTATATATATATATATATATAACCACATTCATTATACAATTTGGACAGAATCACTTAGCCGGTTATGTAACATTCTATTTATGTGATGAAATTACACTATTATGTTCATTTAAAATTGATTACTTTCCAAAATGTTAAAGATTAAGGCACTAGAATTTAGTTCAATAGTAAATTGTCAGCTATTACACACTTAGTGGTATCAATCAAGAATCTCACAACAATACCACATAACCCAAAATTGAATAGCAAGAGACAGCAAACCTACAGCTAATGAACCAAGGAGGTGAAGAGAAGCTCAAACTTGGTGAGTGAATGAAATAGGTTTTGTTCAAATATGCTTACATTACTGAATGGCATGACACTACTGTTGTGAGAATGGAGGACGATGTGAAAAGGTGAATTATTGCAATGGGGAATGAATGCTATGTTAGAGAAGTGCTCTAAAGGCAATCACCTTTAACACTTATTGTACATGTTTATTTGATTAATATAAGGTATTTCATTAATTTGGTATTCATTTGATATATGAATTGATAATGTTCTTAGATCAATTAATGAAGTCCTTGATACATAATATAGCATGAAGGAAATCATGATGAGATCATGATAATGAGATTCTTATTATGTATAATTATGTTAGTATCTAAATTACCCCTAGTCATAGGATTAATGAGACGGGACATTCTTAATCCGGATAGACTAGCACATGTTATATTCCTTGATTGGATCAAGTAGTAGATCTCATAATCTATAAGCACGAGATGTTTAGAGTTAACATGTGAATGCTTGCTAAGAGTAGCCAAGTACATTAGAGACCTTCTATGAGACAATCATATGGATTATCTATTCAAATATCAATGATAGTCTCATCATAGCAATGGTGTATGTATCTTGGGATTTGTGATCGACCATAAATTAAGTATAAACTTAATTCTCAGTAGTTTGACTGATAGTTATGCGCATTTTGTTCTTACCTATAGGATGAATCATATTTCCACCACTATTCCTGAGCTGATCAGCATGCTCAAGACAGTTGAGCCATCTGTCAAGAAGGACAGTAAGGCTATGATGTAGATGGACTCTTCTAGTTCTAAGAAAAAGAACAAGAAGAAGAAGAAGTCCATAAAGCCTAAGGGAGGCTTGGCTAAGAAGAAGGCCAAAGAGACTGTCCTAAAAGGAACTTGCTTCTATTGTGGCAAGGATGGTCATTGGAAGAGGAACTGCAAGGCTTACTTGGAGTCCTTGAAGAAGAAGGCATCTGATGCCCTATCTACTTCTAGTATTTATGTCATTGAGTTTAATGCTGTTTCTAATAATAATATATGGGTATTAGATACCAGTTGTGGCTCACACATATGCATTGATATGCAGGGCCTAAGGAATAGTAGGCAGCTCAATAAGGGAGAGTTGGACCTACGCATTGGAAATGGAGCAAGGGTTGCTACATAGCTGTAGGAACTTATGTATTGACCCTCCCTAGTGGGCTTATTTTAAATTTGGACAATTGTTTTTATGTACCTACTTTAACTAAAAACATTATTTCTGTTTCTAGTTTAAATAAAGATGGTTTTCATTTGGCTTTTAGTAACAATTATTGTTCTATCATGTTGAATGATATTCTTTATGCTAGTGGTACATTATGCAATAGTATATACATATTAGATGTCAAATCCAATTTTAAATATCAATGACAATAAGAGGCATAAACAAGATTTGTTGAAACCATCTTATTTATGGCATTGTCGCCTTGGCCATATAAGTGAGAGGCGCATGACTAAGCTACATAAGAGTGGTAGTTTGGGGTCATTTGATTATGAATCATATGACACATGTGAATCTCGCTTATTAGGCAGGATAACAAAATTGCCCTTTAAAGGAAAGGATGAATATGCTAATGGACTATTAGATTTAATACATTCAGATGTATGCGGTCCAATATCCGCACATGTTAGAGGTGGTTTCATCTACTCCATTACCTTTATCGATGACTACTCACGATTTGGGTGTGTGTATCTTTAGAGATACAAATTTGAAGTTTTTGAAAAGTTCAAAGAACTCAGAAATGAAGTAGTGAAACAACTTGGAAAAAGTATTAAAACACTTCGATCTGATCGGGATGGAGAATAATTAAGCTGAAAGTTTCTTGACTATCTTAGGGATAATGGGATATTATCCCAATGGACTCCACCTTACACGCCACAACATACTGGAGTGGTTGAAAGGAGAAACCGAATCTTGTTGGACATGGTAAGGTCAATGATGAGCTTTGCAGAACTACCTAAATCATTTTAGGGTCATGCACTAGAGACAGCCGTTTATATTTTGAATGGAGTCCATTCGAAGTTAGTTGATGTTACTCTATATGAGATGTGGAATAATAAAAGGCCCACACTTTCTTACATGAGAGTTTAGAGATGTCTAGCTTATGTGAAGCAGACAATATCAAATAAGGTGGAAGCTAAATCTGACCGATGATTATTTATGGGATATCCTAAAGCATCATATGCATATCAGACATGCTATCTTTTTGGAGAAAGAGTTTCTTCTAAAAGGAGATAGTGGGAGCAAAATTGAACTTGAGAAAGTTCAAAATGCTCAAGCACATGCTGATCAATTGCCTGAACTTAACCTTACTACTCATACAAATGAGACAGTAGCTCAACCTTTTAAAGCACAAGAACTTCGTAGGTCAAGTAAGATACACACTGTTCCACAGAGATATGGATTTCTTATAAGCGAATAGAATGACGTATTGCTCATAGAAGATGATGAGCCTATAACCTATGGAGAAGTTTTGAATAGTTTAGAATATGACAAATAGCTGCAAGCCATGTAGTCAGAAATGGATTCCATGTATGAAAACCAAGTATGGACTTTGGTTGGCGAGAAAGAATAAAGTATAAAATAATAAAATATAGGATACTATAACATTTAAAGAATACGTAAAAATAAAAATATTTATTTTTAGAAATCTCCATAAGGTACAAATGGATTTTCAAGAAATGGATAAAGCCCAAAGGGATAAAACTGACATGGATGGTAATGTGGTTACCTATAAAGCTAGACTAGTAGCTAAAGGGTATTGTCAAAGACAAGGAATTAACTATGATGAGACTTTTAGCCCAGTAGTTATGCCTAAATCCATAAGGATACTACTAGCCATTGCTGCTCATTATGATTATGAGATATGGAAAATGGATGTAAAGATAACTTTCTTTAATGGAAACCTAACCAAGGATGTGTATATGATATAGCCAGAGGGTTTCATATCCAAAGATGGCGAAAAGGTATGCAAGCTTCAAAGATCCATTTATGGATTGAAACAAGCATCCAGGAGTTGGAATATTCAGTTTGATAAGATAATCAAACAATTTGGTTTCTCACAAAATCCGGATGAGTCTTGTGTATACAAGAAGGCTAGTGGGAGTGCAATCATGTTCCTTATATTGTATATGGATGACATACTGCTAATGGAAAATGATGTCTCAGTCTTACAATAAGTCAAAATCTGGTTATCCAAGAATTTCTCCATGAAAGATCTTGGAGAAGTAGCCTATATTTTGTGGATAAGGATCTATAGAGATAGGTCTAAAAGGTTGCTTAGTCTTTCACAGTCTACATACATAGAAAATGTGCTAAAAAGGTTTAGCATAGAGCAGTCCAAGAGAGGATACATTCCCATAACCTATGAGATTACCCTCTTAAAATCTGTGTCCAAAGACACAACATGAGAGGACATGCATGAGTTTGATTCCATATGCTTTGGCTATAGGATCAATCATGTATGCTATGATATGTACAAGACCTAATGTATCATATGCTCTGAGTATCATGAGCAGATACTAGTCAGACCTAGGTGAGGGTCATTGGGTGGCTATTAAGAATATCCTTAAGTACTTGAAAAGGACTAAGGATATATTCTTAGTATATGGAGATGGGGACCTTATAGTGAGTAGGTATACTGATGCCAGCTTCCAATCTGATAAGGATGACTCAAAATCCCAGTTAGGTTATATATTCACACTTAATGGTAGAGCAGTTAGTTGGAAGAGTTCCAAACAAGAAATGACTGCTGATTCCACAACTGAAGCAAAGTACATAGCAGCTTCCGAAGCAGTAAAGGAAGCAGTTTGGATTAAGAAATTCATCATGGAACTTGGAGTGGTTCCTAGCATTGTTGGTCCAATACAATTGTATTATGACAAGAATGGAGCAATTGCACAAGAAAGGAGCTAGGTCTCATCAGAAGTCCAAACACGTACTCAGAAGATACCATTTGATTAGAGAAATCATTGGTAGGAATGATGTAAAAATAGAGAAAGTGCCCACTGATCATAATATGACTGATCCTCTAACTAAGCCACTTCCCCAAAGGAAATATGATTCTTATGTACTTGCCTATGGAATTCAATATAAAGGCGATTGGCTTTAGTGCAAGTGAGAGATTGTTAGAGAAGTGCCCTAAAGGCAATCACCTTTAGCACTTATTGTACATGTTTATTTGATAAATAAAAGGCATTTTCATTAATTTGGTATTCATTTGATATATGAATTGATAGTGTTCTTAAATCAATTAATGAAGTCCTTGATATATAATATAGCATAAAGGAAATCATGATGAGATCATGATAATGAGATTCTTATCATGTGTAATTATGTTGGTATCTAAATTATCCTTAGTCATAGGATTAATAAGATCGGATATTGTTAATTCAAATAGACTAGCACATGTTATATTCCTTGATTAGATCAAGTAGTAGATCTCATAATGTGTAAGCGTGAGATGTTTAGAGTTAACATATGGATGCTTCCTAAGAATAGCCAAGTACATTGGATGACCTTCTATGAGACAATCATATGGATTATCTATTCAAATGTCAATGATAGTCTTATCATAACAATGGTGCATGTATCTTTAGATTTGAGGTACTCAAGGATATCTTGGATACTGATTCTATATTTTGATTCCATTCCTTATTGCCTTATTGAGGTTGCTCATAGGATGGTGATTAAGTATAGCTTGAGGTATTCGAAGGTAATTAGGTAGCCAACAGATGATTCACCACTCTTGATAGATAGAGAGTATAACTACGGCCTCTTGTCAGGATCATTACTCGGGAATCTCTGGCCAGAGTGGAAATGTCTTGAAGATGGTCTTCATTGACATGTCTAATAGAGTAATGAGTCTCAAGGACAAGATCTAACATCAATTGGGCTAGATGTGATGTAGTCAATCTAGTGGGAGATGACACAGTCCATGCTCTGAACCGAGTGGGGTATAGAATGTTGAAAGGATGAATTGCACATATTGTTGTCTATGAAAAGGTTCATAGTCAAACCATTGACTTTCTGGTCAATTGGGGGTCATGATGTATTGCTAGATACCACTCTTGATTTACTTGAATTAATTGTTAATTCGGGTGGCCAACATAACCAGAAACCTAATGGGTCACATGCATTGGAAGTGTGAAAAATGAATAAAATGGCCTTGGATGAGATAAAAAATATGAGAGAAATATTTAGGGTTAGATCGTGATGGAATCATGGGAAAAAAATTGATCCGGGGGTTACGGGCCCGTGGCAAGGTTGCCAGCCCAAGGCTGGTAGCATAGGCTGTGCACACGTTGGCCCTAGCCAGCGCGCACACATAGCATACTTGGATTGGCCAATTTTGGCCAAATTGCCAATTTAGCCCTCCAAACCTATTTAACTCCTAGAAATAGTATTTTTACATCAGAAAAATAAAAATACTAATTGCCTCCATAAAATTTTTGATAATTTTCTCGGTTTTTCTCTCTAGGAATACTACTCTCTCGGTTTTTCCCTTAGTGGTTTTATTTTTCATTTTCGTGTGGATTATCATTAGAGGTAATCCTAGATTGGATTGTTGTGGTTTGCAACAAGCCAATAAGAAAAAAATTTGAAGAATTGACACAAGAAATTAAAGGTATAATTTCTAACTATGTTTTGAATCAATTAGTTTTAATGACACAAGTATAATCCTTTTATTTGGGTTTTGAAAAATTTTATTTTCCATTGTGTTTTATGAATGTGATTCATCCTCAAAACGCAACAAGCTAGAACTCGCAATGCATGGTGGAGAAAATGGGATGGCCAAGAAATCTAGTGAAATGGGGAGTGATGCTGTGGTGGCTAGTGGCTTCGGTGTTCTTGATTTAGAACATAAACGCCAATTGAAGTGAGAAGGGAGTGAAGCTTTGATTTCTCTAAAAGGTGGCTACTATTGTGCTTAAGGGAGAAGTTAAAAGGTAGCTAGGGTTAACTAGGGTAAAGAAGTAAAACAACAAAGATAATAAACAAAGTAAAAGTAAGGGTAAAACAAAAGACAAACAACTATACCTTAAAAATACACCGTAGAACTAAAGGTAAAATGAAAGAACTAATATAAAAATAAAAAGAATAGATCTAGCAGCTATAACTAATATACTGGAAGAAGAAAACAACTATAATTGAAAACAAAGGGCCACATGGAAGAAGACAGTCAATAAATCATGCCCATGTTTGTTTGAAAAATACTCTAAAACTAAATAAAAGAAATTAAATAAGCTAGAAAATTAAATTGGGTTGCCGCTTAGTAGTGCTAAGTTAGAGTCATTAGCTTGACTTTCCTCATTGTGCTTTATTAAGTCAAATTGGAAAGAGGAATAGTGAAGCTGTGAGAAACTGTGTCACCCATATAATATGGTTTCAGGTGTTACCCATTAACTTTTATCATCTGCTCATGTCCTTGAATAACCACTGCTCCATAGGGATATACCTTTGCCACCTTAAAAGGACTAGACCACCAAGACTTCAACTTCCTAGGAAACAACCTTATATGAGAATTGAACAATAATACCAGCTGCCCTTTAGTGAATTGTCGCTTGACAATATACTTGTCATGCCAGAGCTTCATCTCTTCTCTATAAATCCTGGCATTCTTAAAAGCTTGCAAATGTATTTCTTTAAGTTCACTTAGCTGAAATTTTTGCCTTTCTCTAGCTAACTTTAAATCAAAATTTAAGACCTTGATTACCTAATAGGCTCTGTGACACCAATCGATATGGGGACATACCAATTGGAGTCTTGAATGTAGTCCTGTATGTTAGAGATGTGCCCAAAAGACAATCGCCTCAGACACTTAGTGTATACATTCATAAAGGCATTCTTTCATTGTATTAATGTTAATTTGCATATGAATTGATATAGATCTTAAACTGATTAATGAAAGTCCATGATATGAAATATAGCATGAAGGAAATCATGATGGGATCCTAATAATGAGATTCCTATCATATGTAATTATGTTAGTATCTAAATTATCCCTAGTCATAGGATCAATAAGATGGGACATTGTTGATCCGGATAGACTAGCACATGTTATACTCCTTGATTAGATCAAACAGTAGATCTCATAAGCTATGAGCATGAGATGTTGAAAGTTAACATGTGGATGCTTGCTAAGAGTAGTAAGGATATTGGATGACCTGCTATGAGACAATCATATGGATTATCTATTCAAATGTCAATGATAGCTCATCATAGCAATGGTGCATGTATCCTGAGACTTGAGGTACTCAAGGATATCTTGGATACTAATTATGTGCTTTGACTCCATTTTTTGTTGCCTCATAAAGGTCGCTTATAGGATGGTGATTGGATACAGTTTGAGGTATTCGAAGGTAATTGGGTAGTCAACAGAGGATTCATCGCTCCTGATAGAGGGAGAGTATACCCACGGCCCCTTGTTGGGATCATTACTCGGGAATCTCTGGCCAGAGTGGAACTTTCATGAAGATGGTCTTCAATGATATGTCTAATTGAGTAATGAGTCTCAAGGATAGGATCTAAAATCACTTAGGCTAGGTGTGACGTAGTTAGTCTAG
The DNA here is from genome assembly GCA_949630135.1 of Balakata baccata. Lineage (NCBI taxonomy): Eukaryota > Viridiplantae > Streptophyta > Magnoliopsida > Malpighiales > Euphorbiaceae > Balakata > Balakata baccata. Next base: position 35,906 of record CATIWF010015319.1, on the reverse strand, counting down.
TGGGAGCTGACACATAGTCCATGCTCTGAACCGAGTGGGATATAAAATGGTGAAAGGACGAATTACACATATTGTTGTCTATAGAAAGGTTCGTAGTCAAACCACTGACTTTTTGGTCAATTGGGGATCATGATGTGTTGGTAGATACCGCTCATGATTTGCTTAAATTATTTGATAATTTAAGTGGCCAACATAACCGGGAACCTAATGGGTCACACGCTTTGGAGATGTAAAGAATGAGTAAAATAGCTTTGGATGAGATCTAAAATATGAGAGAATTATTTCGAGTCGGTTCGTGATAAGATCTCAGGGAAAAAATTGCTCGGAGAGGTTAATGGGCCCATATGGGCCCGCAGGCCAGCCGATCCAGCTGGGCCTGCTCAGCAGACCCAAGCGCACAGCTGCCCGCATATGGCATTTAAGTGGCCTAAATTGCCATTAAACCACATTCAGTTTTCATAACCTCCCATTTCTCCTCTCTTGAATTTGAATCTACTTTTCTGTTTTTCTTTTGGATCTGAAAGACCCTAAAAGATAGAAAATAGACAAGGAAAGATTTTTAGGAGAAGAAAAATTTTTGGAGACAACAAGAAAAATTAAAGAGTTCAATTTTTCTTCTCAAATGAACATTCTTATTGCTGTCACTTTGAGGTATGTTCAAGCCATTTCCCTAGTGGTTTTATTCTTTCTTCTTTGCATGGATATTGTTAGAGACAATCCGAGATTGGATTGTTGTGGTTTGCTACAACCCAACGAGGTATGAAGTTGAAGAGAAATCAAGAAATTATAAAGGTATAATTTCTGAATTTTACTTTGTTAAATTAGTTTTAATTGACACAAGTAGAATTCTTTGATTCGGGTTTTGAAAATTTTTATTTTCCGCTGCGTAATATGTATGTGATACGTGCTCAAAACCCATCACTATATGCCTAAAGTTCATCATCAAGTTTCAATGACCAATCTTTTCTAGAACTACTTACAATTTTCTCTAGAATTTGCTTCAATTCTCTATTAGAAATCTCAAATTGTCCACTGGTTTGAGGATGATATGGCATAGCATCCTTGTGTGTAACTTCATACTTCTTTAATAAGGCATTGAATTGACGATTGTAAAAGCGAGTGCCGCCATCACTGATTATTGCTTTAGGTTCTCCAAACCTTGTGAATATATTCTTTTTGATAAAGGTAGTCACCACCTTACCATCATTTGTTGAAGTAGCTACTGCCTCTACCTATTTGGAGACATAATCAATAGCTACTAGTACGTATTGCTTGCCAAAAGAAGATGGAAATAGTCCCATAAAATCAATTCCCCATATGTCAAACAAATCTACCTCAAGAATAGGATTGAGAGGCATTTCATGCTTTCAAGAAATATTACCAATTCTTTAACACCGGTCACAAGTTTCAACAAATCTTCTTGCATCTTGAAATATGGTGGGCCAATAAAATCCCGATTGTGAAATTTCAGTAATTGTCTTTGAGGCATTAAAATGGCCACCATAGGCCATAGAGTGGCATTGCTCTAAAATTTCTCCTATTTCTTCTTAAGGTACACATCTTCTAATCATTCCATCTGAGCAATGTTTATACAGAAGTGGTTCTTCCTAAAAATAGTGTTTCACCTTAGAAAATAATTTATTCTTTTGATGAAAGTTGAGTTCCAAAGGTATAATATTGCTCACTAAGTAATTCACTATCTCTACATACTAAGGGATAACATGAGATACGACAAACAATTGCTCATCTAAGAATAGTTCGTTGATTGGAACCATTTCTTCAACTGCATTTCCATTATTCTCAAGTCGAGACAAATGTTTTGCTGCCATATTTTCAGTTCCTTTCTCGTCTCAAATTTCAAAGTTGATTTCTTATAAAAATAACACCCACCAAATTAACTGCCAATAAGTATTTAATGGCTAAATGATCTATATAAACAATGATTTTGGAACTAATGAGATAAGATTGGAACTTGTCAAAAGCAAACACTACTGCCAAAAGTTCTTTCTTTGTTGTTGAATAATTAACTTGTGCTTCATTAAGGGCTCTACTAGCGTAGTAAATCACTTGCATTCTTTTGTTCTTCTTCTACCCAAGTACCATTCCTACAGTATAGTCGCTAGCATTTTACATGAGATCATAAGGAAGATTCCAATTTGGTGATTCCATTATTGGTGTTGAAGTCAGTTCTTTCTTAGTCCTTTTAAAGGCATTCAAACAATCCTCATCAAACACAAAAAGTGAATCTTTAGCTAACAAATCACGAAATGGTTTAGTGATTTTAGAAAAATCCTTGATAAACTATCGATAGAATCTAGCATGACCAAGGATTTAGCGATGGCAATTTCTCAATCAACTCCACCTTTGCTCTATCTACTTCAATCCTATCTTTGGTGATTTTATGCTAAATCACAATTCCTTCATGCACCATAAAGTGACACTTTTCCCAATTAAGGACTAAATTAGTTTCCTCACTGCACTGCAAAACTTTATCTACGTTAGCTAAACAATTATTAAGAGAAGAGCCATAGATAGAAAAGTCGTCCATAAAAACTTCCATGATTTTCTTAATGAAATTAAAAAAAATAGACATCATGCAATGTTGAAAGGTAGTTGGTGCATTACATCAACCAAAAGCCATTCTTTTATATTCAGAAGTACCATATGGGCATGTAAAAGTTGTCTTTTCTTGGTCATTAGATGTGATTGGGATTTGATTGTATCCCGAGTAGCCATTTAAAAAGCAATAAAAAGCATAACCTACAAGTTGTAGTATTCAACTTTCTATAATCTATACATACCCTATGACTGTCTTAGTGGGAATTAACTCATTATTCTCATTGGCAACTACGGTGATCCCCCCCTTTTTAGGCACAACTTGCACAATACTAACCTAAGAGTTGTATGAAATCGAGTAAATAATACCTACATCTAACAATTTAAGTACCTTAGCTCTAACTACTTCTTTCATGTTAAGCTTCAATCTTCTTTGGTTTTCTATGCTAGGCTTATGATCATTTTCCATCATAATTCTATGCATGAAATTAGAGGGATTTATGCCTTTGATATCAGTTATGGTCCAACCTATAGCTCTTATGTGCTTTTGAAGAACTTGTATCAATTTCTTTTCTTGAGATAAAGAAAAATGTGTAGAAATTATAACAGGAAGTGTATCATCCTTACCCAAGAAAGCATACTTAAGGTGTGATGGTAAAGTATTCAACTCTGATACAAGCTTTTTGAATGGATGGTGCAAGTTTAGTCTTACCTTCACCTAAATGTTCGAATAAGGCATGGCCATGCTTTACAGATCGTGGTAGTGCTTCAAGGTATTGAGTGATCTCTATCTTCATCATTTGGTTTAGCATCTTGCATCAAGTAAACTTCAAGAGGATCCTTTTATGCTCCCTAATAGTCCTCTCTTGAGTAATATCAATAATAATATCAATCCTGCACATACTGTCGGTAAAGGATGGATATTTTGTAGCACCATGAATATTAAATATTACCTCTTTACCACCAATATTACATGTCAACATTCCTTTTTTACATCAATAATGGCTCCAACAGTAGCCAAGAATGGTCTTTCCAAAATTAAAGAGCTATCAATGCCTTCCTCCATGTCTAAGATCACGAAGTCATTGGGTACCACGAACTTGACCACCTTCACCAATATGTCTTCCAACATGCCTTTTGAGTATGTGATAGAGGAATCAACCAACTGCAAGGAAATTGATGTCCCTTTAAGCTAATCTAACCCCAACCTTTTACTCACCGACAATGGCATCAAGCTTATACTGGCACCTAAATCACAAAACACATTAGCAAAACAAGTATCATTAATAGTAATAGGTATAGTGAAACATCCTAGATCTTACAACTTAGGTGGTACTTTATTTTGAACCAGTGCACTACATTGCTCGGTTAGCGCCACAATCTTAAGCTCATCAAGGTTCCATTTTTTCGACAACATGTTCTTTAGAAAATGAACATAAGTTGGCATTTTGGCTAAAGCTTTAGTAAATGGAATGGTAATTTTGAGTTGCTTAAATATCTCCTGGAACGTTTCAAACTATCTATTCTCCTTGCTCTTTTGAAGTCTTTGTGGAAATAGGATAGGGGGAACATACGACTTTACTTTCAATGTTGATTTTCCCCTTCTTTTTCTATAGTCTCTTTCTTTCTTCTTTCTCCTCTTGTAGGGACTCCTCTGTAGCTTGAACATTAGTATCTTTAAGTTGCTTTCTTGGAGGTAAATCATCCCCAACTCCCATATCAGTCTCAACTCCACTCCTTAATGTAATCACTTTGCAATGTTCTTTAAGATTAACATCTATATTGCTTGGCAAAGCTCTGGGCTATCTTGTACCCATCATGCTTGCCAATTGCCCAACCCGAGTTTCCAGATTTTTAATGGAGGCTTATTGATTGCTGAATTGAGTTTTAGCTTCCATCATGAAATCTTGAGTGGTTGTGGTTAGATTTGCAATTAAATCTTCTACTGATTGCTTCTTCTCTTGCTGCTATTGAGGTATGAACCCTTTATTTCTCTATTGAAAACCTGGTTAAGCATTATGTCTTAAACTATTTCCTTGATCGCTCCATGATAAATTTGGATGATTCTTCCACCCTGGATTATAAGGGTTAGAGTAAGTGTTAAGTTACCGATTATTGGGTCTTTGGAGTTACCAACATAATCGCCTTGCTCTTGAGTGGTCATCTAATATGGGCATTTAGCATAAGCATGTCCTCTACCACATACTTTGCATTGCAGTACTTAGATAGAAACAACATTCATGCTCATATGATCCATCCTCTTTGATAGCGCATCAAGTTTAGCATTCATCATACTTATTCCATCAATTTCATGAACTCCAACAACCTTTCTTGATCCTCTTCTCCTATTATTCTAATGGTGATTTGTTGGTTGCCATTGTCTCAATGATTTGCAAAGCATCTTCAGTGGAAAATCAATTGTAATTCTCACTCTAGGTAACAATTTATTGTAGAATATTTACATGAGCATCCAGTCCTGATATCTATGATGTGGGCATTTTCTTTGCAGCTCCTTAAACCTCTCCTAAGATTCATAGAGTGATTCATCATCTTTTTAGTAGAAAGAAACAATTTGTTAATGAATCTCAACTGTTTTCCTCGGAGGAAAATAACGGGTAAGGAATGCTTAAGAAAGTTGATCCCATATATGGAATGAATTTGGAGCACAATTAGTTAACAAAGATTTAGCATTCCCTATTAGAGTGAAAGGAAACACATTCAACCTAATTGCATCATTACTTGCTCCACTAATTGAAAGTCTCATGCTTTTCCAGAAAATTATTAATGTGAGTAATAGGATCCTCCATATGTCTTCCTTTGAATTGCTTTTACTCCAACATTTGAATTGTACTTGGTTCAATCTCAATGACATTGTTGTTGTTGATGGATGGATATGCAATGCCCAAATACACTCCATTTGGATGTGGCATACCATAGTCACACAAGGTTGGCATTTGAGATGTAGCTGGATGAATTATAATATTAACATGAGGATAATTGGCACCACTACTACCACCATTTGCTCTATTGGCTATATATCCCACCTGGTCATCTTTTTTTTTTTTTTTTCATCTTTGCTTTCTCTTTAATTGTTGCAAGGTTTTCTCAATCTTAGGATCAAATTCTGCTTATGGTTGATTTCTAGTGCTTCGCATAAACCACATAGGTACCTATCAATGAACATACTGAAGAAAAATAAGAATAAGAAGGAAAAAGAAATAATAAAATAAAAGGATTTAGAAATACAAGCTCTTATTTTAATTGATGAAAATACAAATACAAATTCCCTAGCGATGGCGGTTAAAACTTGTTGCTTAAATCCCACAAGTGTACAACATTGCAAAAGTAATATAGGAATAAAGTCCAAGTTAATGTTCCCATAAAAAATTGTAGTATTTAACACCAAAGTGCACTGAAGCTCTATACTTAATAAAAAATTCAAGTTGTTTTGTTCTTAATTACTACTAATTAAAAATAAATGACTGAAATTAACTTGATTAATTAACTTGGTTGACAAATTTCTAGGATTGAGAATTCACCATCTCGAGAAACTTTATGCAACAAACTCAATTAACTTAATTATACGCCTTTCTAACTTGAAGATTGATTATCCTTAGTTAAATATCATACTCTCCCAAGTTATGATTTTCGTGTTTCAATTAAATCATAGCTAACTCCTGTAGACTAATCAATTAATTCAAAACCCATTAAGCTTTGTCACAACTAACAGTAATCTCAAAGAAGTTAAACTTATCCCTAAGTTTTAATCTTCCTTATTTATTGATTGATTGAACTAGTAATAAGCTTCCAACTCCTGTTCCTTCAACCTATTACCCTAGATTTTTACAAATATTAAAACCTTAATATTCACAAATATGAAGAACACGATTAATAAATCAAGCTTTAGAAAAGGAAGTAAACTAAATTAATATGAAACTTGACACATTAAGAATCTACAAGAGGTTTCATCTCAATCCTAGAAAATAGATTTAACTTACATATTGAAATTAACTTTGTTCATCTTTAAACTAATAAGAGAAAACATAATTACAAGATAAAGAGAAAGGGAAGATATAATTATGATTTGTTGTAGGTTGATTCCCAATTATTGATCTTAAACAATTCCCACCTTCTTGATGTCTTCTATTACACATGTTTTCCTTATTCTAATGTCAACTAGCCATCCTAAATTGCTAGGATTCTCTTCATTTAAATAGGAACTAAGTCCTCTTAATAAGAAACAGTGCAATTTTAAATAGGAATCAATTTCAGACAAAAATATGACCACGCTTTATCTGATCTCACTCATAGTTTCCTTCCAAAACTAGATATATAACTTGACTTACTATGTGCCCTCACTTTATCTTTCCTCCGCTCCTAAACATGAATCTTCATTCTCCACAACTTCCAGATGGATTTCCAGTCGCTGCAAAGTAAACACAAATAAGTTCCATTCTTTAGAACCATTCACAAGATGTAAATTGTACAAAAAATTATCCAATTAAGCACCTCAAACCTATATATCCTAGGGAATTATACGAGAAAAATGTATAAAAATATCTACTTAATAATGCTTGCTAGAGTAATCAAGTTCATTGGATGACCTACTATGAGACCATCATATGGATCTTCTATTCTATGTCAGTGAAAGTCTCATCATAGTAATGGTGCAAATATTATATGTTGATTCTGTACTTTGACTCCATTCCTTGTTACCTCATGAGAGGTTGCTCATAGGGTGGTGATTAGGTCTAGTTTGAGGCATTCGAAGGTAGTTGAGTAATCAACAAAGAACTCACCACTCCTGATAGAAAGAGAGTATACTTATGGCCTTGTGTTGAGATCATTGCTCGAAAATCTCTGGCCATAGTGGAAATATCATAAAGATAGTCTTCAGTTATATATCTGTAAGAGTAATAGGTCTCAAGAAGTTAGTCTAGTGGGAACTGATATAGAGTCCATACTTTGAACTGAGTAGGGTGTAAGAAGGTGAAGGGATAAATTAAACGAATATTGTTTGTGGAAAGGTTTGTAGTCAGACCACATACTTTCCAATCAATTGACTGTTATGATATATTACTAAATACCACTCATGACTTGCTCTAGATCAAGTGTTGATCTGAGTGGCCAATATAACCAGAAACCTAATAGGTCATATGTATTGAAGGTGTATAGAGGAAGTAAAATGGGCCTTTAGATTGGATCCAAAGTAGAGAGAGAAAAGCCTGGTCCAAATAATGTCCTGAGTAGGAAAGGTGTTTCCCGAGCAAGACACATGCCGCTCCTATCATGGGCAAGACAAATTTTGATCGTGTTCGGGAACAATACACTGGACTAGAATTAAGCAATGTCTCAATTGGGACATGTATGTCATGATCGGGAACCGCCCGATTTTAGGCATATCCCAATCGGGACAAGTGTATCCCGAGTGGAACCAACGTTAGATATGGAAAGCTAATAAAACTGAGAGTCTATGAATGAGGGTTCCAAACCCTAATCATTCAAGGACTATAAATAGTCCTTTTTCTAACATTAGAAGAGAGCTGCCATACCAAAGAACAAAGGGTTTTGTTCTTATTCAATCTCATATACTCTTATTCACCTTTTCTTGCTAGCACAAGGAATTGTTAGGCACCCATAGCCTCTAAAGTTTTCCTTCTCATATTCTTCACATGGACTTCCATTAGAGGTGATCCAAGTGAGGATTACTGTAGTTTATGACAAATCAATAAAGTGAAATGAAAGAAAGAAATCTCTAGTTTAAAGGTAATCATCTTCAGACCTTAATTTAGGTTATTTAATCATAGCTACATTGGGTGAATCCATTAGTTTAGGATTCAAATTTTAAGTTTCCACTGCCTCTATATGCATGTGATATGTCTTGGAATCCTAATAGTGGTATCAAAGCCTGCCTATGATTGTTATGATTAATATTAATTTGAAGAATAATAAAATTGAATGAAAATTGATAATTAGGGTTCTTAATTTTCAATGAGATTGAAAATGGTTGTTTCTATTCATGTGATGAAGAATATACAATGGTAATTGAGTTAATTAGAATGAATATGATTCATATAGTTCAATTAATGGAATTGTATTATAATTGTCAATAAATTGGTTTTAAATTGTTTAAAACGATTTTGATGTTAATTTCAAGTTATGTTCTATTATGGATCATTATATGATAATGACTAGGACCTAGAAACATGTTTCAAACATTTGTTTTGGGTTAGAACATATTAAGGAACAACTTTTGAATCATTTTTTTTCTAAAAAATGTAGACGTCCTAAACGGGAGAGGGTCTCCAGTCTAGACACTGTCTAGTTTTAGTTTTTTTTATTTTGTTTTGTAATTTCTTGTTCTCCAGCACCTTTGATTCATAAAATATGAGTTTTGTGAACTTATTTTGATACTTATAAATATGTCAATAATTTTAAATTGATCCTTTAGATTCCATTTTAATTATAATTAATTCGGTTTAGGTATTTTGTGATTGGTTCGCTAGTTCAAAATTATACTTAGGATTGGCTTGAGTTGATCTATGAATGCCCGAATAGATGATAGATGTTTCTAGAATTATTAGGTGTCAACACTTCCTAAGGCTTCGGACCTGCGTGCAGGAAACTCATACGCTAAGCTATCCAGGCTTAGTGGTACATGTAATCATATAAATTCTTTCATGCATATCATACATATTCAAATCATATTATTTATTGCATAAAAGTCATAATATAACACTTCATCTCATGGTTCAATTCATTTTATTCACAGTCATAAAATCATACCAAACATTCCATTAACTGATAACAGTTGCATACCTAGTAAGCAGAAGCCTTTCCTTGGTTCTCATATTATATTACATTTTCATGTTTTTGTTTATTCATTTGAGTTACCCAATTACTCTATACTAGAGTACCAGATACGGGTTGTGAATAAAGGCGCTCTCAGTGCTGAAGCCACCCTACCCACCTAATCATAACTGTCTGTATCTATGCCTAAGTTGAAGCCAGTTTGTCTGATAATCAATAATAATAGTTGCTATCAATCTGGGTCAAAGGCGCTTTCAAAGCTGAAGTTACCTTGCCTAATAATAAATGCATGGATAAACCTACGGTACTGTAACCACCCTTAATGGCATGTCATCTATCCTATAGTCAGTCCTAGTATGAGTAAGGGCATTTAAGTCTTTTTCATTTACACTCGCATGAGCCATATTCCATGGTCACATGGCAACTTAAACATTGTAACATATTATCATTCATATCATATGACATCATAATACATGTATCATCATATACATGTCCATTTATCTCATGTCATGCCATAGTATATAGGGCATAATATCATTATAGCAATATCCAACTAAATTATCACATATTATCTCATGGTAGACAAGGCATATGTATATCTTCAATATTACCATATCCAAAATCATACTTCTACATATAAGCATCTCACATATATACATTGGCATGCTACGGTGTGCCACTGCCCTTACCCACTATAAGCCTGGGGTTGCCTAAGTCCCAACCGGGGCTCTCTTTTCCCAACCGAAAAAGGCCCGACATCAGCAAGGAAAATTCCAATTTTCACATGCTACTCCAAATCTCTTGATTCCAAAGCACAATACAAATTTCCAGAAAACACCATATATCATAGTAACAAACCACATTGCCATTTTAAACATTGCATAATCCATTTAACTCATTGAATACCAATTTAACATGAAATATAACGAATAATCCATGCCATTAATTCACACCATTCTGTCTAAACCATTCAGATCATTATTCATGGCATTTATCAAAGGTAGAACATTCAAAATAACTAGGCACTTGCAAACATGTAGTAGAAAGCGAATAAATATGATTATATGTACAAAACTCTAACAATGGAGTTGAAAACTCTCTCTTTAAATGTTCCTCTTCGGCTAGGTGGTTGTTTCCACCTTCTACCACGTTCCTTATTAGAAAAGACATGTTCTAATGGTAACAACCCATTAAAGACGGCTATACATGATATGATCACATAGGGTTATCGAAACTAAACCCTAATCCAAAGAAAACCTCAACCCAAAATCGTAAATCATGAACTGAAATGAATAAGAGCTTAAGGAATATGAACACTTATTGATTAGCAAAGAAAATGAGAAGACAATTAGAGGAAACTCAGCCTCTAATCTGCCTAAAGAATTTAGGTTGTGTTCTTAGAGTAAAACTCCTAAAAACCCTTATGTAATTGTTAAATAATCTTTTAGAGTGATTTTATGGATGGGGAATCAATGGAGTCAGTGGAGGATTAAGGAGGGTATCTCTAGAGTGTTTAGGGTGTGTAGAGGGCGGCTAAGGCAGGTGCAAAAAATGATGCAAAATGCATATTTATAATGTGTAGTCCAGAGGCGAGTCCCGATCGAGAAACTGGTGTCGCGAGCAGGAAACCTTTTCCTGACTGCGAACTAGCTTGTCCCAAGCAGGATTCGGTTCTACCCACCAAAACATAAAATAAGCCAGAATTGACCCATTTTAGGCCCTAAATTGTGGGCATTACATTAGGAATTTTCAAATTTGATTCAAATTAAATTTAGGATTAAATTAATTTTGTTCTAGTATGACTAGATTGTGACACATAAGTATAATTAAATTGTTTAAATATTTTAATGTCAAAATTTAAGTTGTTTTAATTTGGAATTAATTTTCTGGAATTTTGGATTTTAATTAATAATGAGATTATGGAATTAAATCCAAGATTGAAATGACATTCAAATTAGGAATTGATTTAATTAAATATAATTTCATATTAGAAAGTGTTTCTAATGGTTGATATAATTATTTAATGAGATTAAATAATTGAAATATGAGTCGACCAAATAAGAATCCAAAATTATTGATTTTCTAGATTACATGCCTTTTGCATTAAAGAATACATGTAAAAGTGTATGGATGACATGATTGATGATTACGGACTTAACCAATGAGATTATTTATGCATGCATTTTTATTTTGTAAACTGGTAAATAGGGTCTGTGTGTCCTTGTCTTTCCTTATCTTTCTTTAATTGTATTACTCTTCCCATCCCATTCCCCTCAAATGTAAATTGGATTTTTATTTTGAATTATGTAATTACATTATATAGGACTAAGATAAAAGAAGATGCAAGGAGCAAGAAGCAAAATGAGTTCTTGCCATTTACAAGAAGACTTAGAAAATTAGGAATTTGATTTCCAATTTTTTGTTGTTGTTGTAATTCATGCATCTACCTAGGTTAAACCTAGTCAATCCCTCCATAGCTCAAGGGATTGATGTTAGATTTTCCATAATCATGCCATATAGTTATTGTAACTATCAAATGTTTGTCTAAGTGATGAATGAAAAAATATTATGTATGCTATAAAATGATGAGACTAAATTAATAAAATCCCTTAATAAATAATAATTAAGACTAACGTCTTCCATTAATATAGAGAGAACTAGAGATCTTTTAGATGCTTGGTTGTTGAGCTAACTCAAGCCCGTTCTATAAGAATATGTTCGAACTATTAAAATATGATTTCATGATTAACGGGTTGGTCTTAACCAGTTACATTAATTTGTTAAGCTGATTCCAGGTCAATGTAAATTGGAGGCGATATAGGGTGAGTGTACATTAGATGTACGCATATCAAGAGATGATAGCATATTGATTTGTACATATATCAATCGGTTGATAGCACAATTCGATAGTTATATGTAAGATGAATTAGTATGGATCAAATACCTATCAATTTGACCTAAGAAGGCTTGTTGAGTTTACTCAAGTTTGAATTGGATACTGACCCACTAGGAGAATTTCCAACTAGTTCTCTCAAGTTCATAGTGAAGGCTATGAGTTCGTAATAAAATAGTGGGAGCCATAATGCATTTTATTAAAGACCTAATATCATGCATTCATACTTTAACATGATCTATTTTACATCTAGGTTGTTAGAATCTACATCATATCTTCAAATGTGAATTTAAGTTTGATTTTGGAGTCAAACAAGTTGATTAGGCGAAACTTCTTGGACTGGTTGTGAAACTTGAGAATAGTTCTCAAGACTAAGTAGATAGCCTATGTCCTAGATGAGCCGCTTCCCTCCCCACCTGCTGATGCTGCTAGTGATGATGATAGCTTGGCATATAGAATGCATCTAGATGATAGTTAGCTTGCGGGCTGTATTATGCTTGCCACTATGTCACTGGAGCTTCAGAAGCAATATGAAGCTATGGATGCCAATACCACAGTCTACCATCTTAGGGAGCTCTTTGATAGGTCAGCGAGATCCAAAAGGTTCGAGGTCTCAAAGTTGCTTTTCCACTTAGAGATGGTTGAGGGGACATCTCTAGTGCAATATGCACTGAAGATGAATGGGTATATTAAGAGGCTAGGTACTTTGGGCTTTATAATGGACCAAGTATAGACTTAATTCTCACCAACTTGCCCGATAGTTATGTACAATTTGTGCTTAACTATGGGATGAATATGATTACATCCATTGTACCCGAGCTTATCAATATGCTCAAGATAGTCAAGCCTTCTATCAAGAAGGAAATTAAGGTTGTGATACTAGTGGATTCTTCTAGTTCGAAGAAAAAGAACAAGAAGAACAAGTCCATAATACCTGAGGGAGGTGTGGTCAAGAAGAAGGCCAAAGAGATTGCTTCAAAAGGGACTTGCTTCCATTGTGGCAAAGATGGCCATAGAAAAAGGAACTGCAAGGCCTATATGGAGTCCTTAAAGAAAAAGCAATAGATCCCCATCTACTCTAGGTATATTTGTTATTAAAGTTAATACTATTTCTAGTAATAACATATGGGTATTGGATATTGGATGTGGCTTACACATATCTACTGATATGTAGGGCTTAAGGAGTAGTAGGCAGCTCAAGAAGGGAGAGTCACACTTGTGCATTGGTAATTGAGCAAGAGTTGCTACATTAACTGTAGGAACTTATATAATAACACTCCCTAGTGGGCTTGTAATGGAATTAGACAATTGTTTCTATGTTCCTGCTTTAACTAAGAATATTATTTGTTCTCTACTTTGAATAAAAATGGATTTACTTTAACTATTAGTGGCAATGGTTATTCTATAAAATGACATTTTTTATGGAACTAGAACTCTTTGCAATGGAATTTATACTCTTGATATGTCTAGTTCTATTTTCAATAATAATAATAATAATAAAAGAATTAAAATGGATAAACCAAAACCATCTTATTTATGGCATTATCACCTTGGCCATATAAGTGAGAGGTGCATGATTAGGCTACACAAGGATGGTAGCTTGGGGTTATTTGATCATGAATCATATGATAGATGCAAATCCTATTTATTAAGCAAGATGATAAAATCACCTTTTAATGGAAAGGATGAACGTGCCACTAGACTATTAGACCTAATACATTCAGATGTATATGGCCCAATGTACATACCAGAGGTGGTTATCCCTACTTCATTGCCTTTATTAATGACTATCCACGATTTGGGTACGTGTATCTTATAAGATACAAGTCTGATGCATTTGAAAAGTTCAAAGAATTTAGACATGATGTAGAGAAACAACTTGGCAAAAGTATTAAACCACTTATATCTAATCGAGGTGGTGAATACTTGAGCTAAGAGTTTCAAGTTTATCATAGGGATAATGGGTTTTATCCCAATGGACTCCACCCTTCACACCACAACACAATGGTATGGCTAAAAGGAGAAATTGAACCTTGTTAGACATGGTGAGGTCGATGATGAGCTTAGCAGAACTCCGTAAATCCTTTTGGTGTTATGCACCGATGACTATCATTTATATTTTAAATGGAGTCCCATCTATGGCAGTTGATACCACTCTATATGAGATATGGAAAGGCAAGAAGCCTATACTTTCTTACATGAAAGTATGGGATTGTGTAGCTTATGTGAAGTGGACAATATCAGATAAGCTTGAAACTAAATATAGACCGATATCTGTTTACAGGATATCCTAAAGAAACAATTGGATATCAATTCTATAATCCTTAAGAACAAAAGGTGTTTGTTTCAAAGCATGCTACCTTCTTGGAGAAAGAGTTTCTTCTTAAAGGAGATAGTGGGAGCAAGGTTAAACTTGAAGGAAACTACTCCTTTCGAGTCCTCCTCTAACTTGCCCTCACCCCTACCACCTCTGCCTCTACCACAAATATGCACACAAGACAAGGGGAAACAAAAGGTCAAGGTAGTAACACCTTTTCCTCTATCCAGACCTAATATCTCTAATAAGTACGGCACTCCCTTCCCCCTTTACACTGAGGATGAAGGTAAGAAGTACCTCCGAGTGCTCCAAAGGTATGGTGCACCAATTCGCTTTTTAGATTTTGACACTTTTCTGAATTAAATTGTCTAAACAAGGTATAAAAATTCGATGATAACCTAGGGTGGACTCAATTTATTCATATACGTACCCCTAGTGATAAGAGACTTCTTAAAGAGTTCTTCACAACTCTAAATGTGCATAATTTGAATGAGGTAATTAAATTTAGGTTGTTCAGGACTGACTATACTGCGAATTTGAACACAAAGCACCAAGTTTTTGGGTTTAGGAAAATGGGTGCAAATATGGTACCTAAGGACTTTGACTGTTACAAAGCAAGGGAATTCTTAATCGGGTTAAATGAATATAATGCAAATAATGCTAAAAATAAATAATTCATGGACCCTGTCAACATTATCATACATAAGTTTATTTGCTATGCTATCTTTGGAAAAACTAAGAGCAACAAAATCAATACCTTAGAGCTACTTTTACTATGGTGCATGTATAAAGGGAAACATGTGGTAACTGGTGCATTTATCTTTCTTGACATGGCATGTGTTGAGTTACCCTTCAGTCCCCTTGGGGTTTAGGCACCTTGTCATTGCATTGGCCATATATTTGCATGGTTTTTGTTAACCTTAGGGTGATTGCTCTCTATTTTAATCTTGACAATCAAATTAACTGTCACTAACATCTTCATTAAGTGTTGTTTTGATAGTTTCAAAGTTTCAGCACATTTGGTTATAAATTCCTTATTGAACAAGTCAAGCATTTCCTAGAGACAAGTAACTTCCGACTGGGACAAATATCTCCCAAGCAGGACTCAAGTATAGACCAGGAAATGTATGTCCAAATAAGGAAACATTGCCTTTTGATCTTCCAAAGTTCCAGAAATCGAAGTAAACCAGGACAGGACATGTCCGGACCGGGACATACCAATTCCAAATCGGGACATGTTATAGTCTAATCGTGAAATTCAAAAGGACATGACCATTGAAGAGGAGATACCACCAAAGTGTACCACATCATTATAAAGTCAAAACGACCATAGTCAAACTAACTGAGGTCCTAACCGGGAAGTATGGTCCTGACCGGGAAGCACTCAAGGCCAGTAAACCTAAGTCCTCGGCTATGGCATCATTGAGCAAGTCTCGTCTGGGACACTAAGAGTCGACTGGAAAAATTGTATAGGAACTAGCTATTGGAGGATTCAACCAACCAGAAGAAGCCACCTATCAATACAGGCCATTTCTTGACTGGGAAAGCTATGTTCCCGACCTGGAACCCCTATCTGCAAACAATATTTAATGCATTTGTAAGAGAACATTAGAAAGAGTTATGACACTAATTTGTAATGGCTAATTGGTGGGTAATCAATATAAATACCCTAGCAAAAGGCCATTTAATTGATTCAATTACTTCCCAAGTGCCAAAACTCTTGCAATTTATTTTCTCAATCTTTCTTCATTAATTGTTTATGTAAGGATTCAAGTGTTAGGCTTTAAACACTTGGGTTATCTTGTAATTGGGTAGTATGAGCCAAATTACAAGGAATTGGTTATTGTGTGAGCCATAAAAATATAAGAAAAATTTGGATTGAGTGTTAGCCTTGGTACCTCCCCCTTCTTGGTGATTGTTTGGGCAACAATTGGTATCAAAGCAAGGTCTAAAAATCAAGATTCATCAGTTTTAGCTAAGATCTACAATGGTCTAAGAAGGATTCCAAAGCCTTAAACCTTACTTTGATGGGTCAAACTATACCCATTGGAAGTTTAAAATGGAGGCATACTTGGACAGTGAAAGAATTGATGTATGGGACAGTGTTCGCAAGGAATGGATGTAATGTCCGATGATTTAGGTCCCGGTCGCGCCGTTTTGATTGGAGTCTAAATTCAGACCCATGGAAAAATCATAAATAATAAGGAAATATATGTAGGGATATTAGTATATGAGAACTAAAAAGTTAGTGGAAAGAATTGGAAAAAAATAAAATTACCCTACGGACAAAATTGATATTTCCTAATTTATTAGGGAAAATTGTGTAAGAAATAGAAAAATTTGGGGCAAGAGTGCAATTTCCCATAATTAAAAATTAATCAAGATTAATTACATTAATGGACCAATAGGGAGAGAGATTAAGCTAATTAGTGGAACCCACATACCTTAATTTAGTATAAAAGTAAAAAATATGTAGAAATGTCACCATTTTCTCCAAATTGTCATCTTCTTTCCCCTACGTTTCCCCTCCTTTGGCCGACCGCCCTAACCTCCCATAACCCTCCATTTTTTCTTCCATCAAACTTCTAAAAGAGTGGAAAAGAAAAATTAAAGAGAGAGAAACCAATAAATTAGATAATTTCCATCGTAAAAGAAACCTAGAAAGGAAGGAAGAAAAGAAGAAAAAAGGAAGATTTTTGGGCAGAATTTCGGCCACCACTAGAGAACCACTAAGGTGAGTTTGTCTTTCTTAAATTTAACATTATTCTATCAATTTGAGACCCATATGGATAGTTGATGTATTTAGAATTGGTAGACTAGGGTTTGTATGGATGTTGTGTGACTTGTGTGGAGGAGTGTCGCTTTGTATGGAAAGTGATGGAATTGAGTTTTGAGTTGATGTAAATGATGAATTTGTGGCTTGAAAAGTAAGGGAATAAGACTTATAAAGATGTGTATGGGGCTGCCTAATAAAGGGGAAATTAAGATGAAGATGTTTAGAAGTGTTTAATGGTAATTAGGTGACTTGCAGATGATGGTTATTAAGAAAAAGGGCAAGGTATGTTGGGGCTGATTTGTTTATGTTAAATAGAGGGAATGACTTTTGGTTAAATGAACACAAATAAGGTAAAAAGAGAAGGAAATAAGGTTATGGAAAAGGGTATATGAGTATTAGGAACACAACATATTGTTCATGCATAAACAATGGTTGAATGTGTCATTTAGTGACATATTATTTTCTTTTTATTTAGGCCAAACAAGTAGCCACCAAGAGGTGGACAAAGGCAAGGAAAAGGACACCTAATAAGAGAAAGAAATAAAAGAAAAAGAGAAGGATTGAGGCTGCCTAGGTATGTAATTTTTGGATACAAATCTTGCATGCTTTAATATATATGCTATATTGTGTATAATGTGTGTTGGTGCATGTAGATTACAATGTAGTACATTAAATTGTTGCTCGTATAATTTTGTGGTATAATGATATGAAATACTAAGTCTTATGATTGTGTATATGATCTGAAAATTTTGGGGCATAAACATAAATACATAAGGTCATGAAATTAACTAAGTTGCAATGAAGCCCATAGGTATCCTGTTACATATGTATTGGAACAGCCTTGATAAAATTGATTCTAACCTAGTATGTGGACCTTGGATTGGCATGAAACTAATTGGATATGATAGCTAATACATAGTGCTAAAAATGTTAAGAAGAACACAAGTTGGAATTTAGCCTCCAAGTAGATCAAAAATTGGCTATAATATTTTGGATCAAAGTGAACCAAGAAAACCTTCGGTAAAAATTGATTGAACACTACTCTGTAATTTGACCATAACTTTTGGTAAAAAAATTTGGATTACCTTGATTCTTTTTACATATTCAAGCTAATACAATTAAATAAAACTTTGTAGAAGACCATAATATTTGAATTAGATCATAAATGAGCTAAAATTGAGGCCCAATCCCAAGGTCGGAGTCTGCCATGAGTTACAAACTTGTATTTTGGGTATTTTTCACATGATGTGTTTAGTATATGTTAATTGTTGGCAATTTTGGTTTATGTGAATATGCGAACACATGATATATAAATGATAATTGAAAAAAAAAAGCCTAAATGCACCTAGTTGTGAACTAGAATAATAGATAGTTTGGCATCTAATCAAGGGAAAAAATAGAACGCGTGTGATAAAGTATTATTGAAACCGATAATGGCATTATTAAAAAGAATGCCGGTAATGGCATCATTAAAAAAAAGCCAGTAATGACAATATTAAAAAAAGGCCAGTAATGACATTATTTAAAAAGCCGATAATGACAATATTAAAAAGGTTAGTAATGACAATACTATAAAAGCTAGGAATGGCAACCCTATATTCCTATTAATTAGTTCGGATACAGGTGTTATGGACTAGACACAAAAATAAAATCAATGCAAATAAAAATAATAATAGTGGAAATAAGGTTAAAAGTAAATTGAAGGATAGTATGAATATTGTATCTATATGAATGTGAAATAATGATTTATACATGTTATGAATATGTGTAAATGTATATAAATTAATATATGGAACTTTATTTATGATGCATGTAATATATAATTATGGCATAAATGATTGCATGTGTATGTAAGATTTTTATTCTAAAAAGCACCAGTAAGCTAGTAGCTTAGCACGGGTGTTTTTCCCTCGCGCAGATACTGACATTTTGGGAAAGATAAATTAGTTGTCAAAGGAAGAAGGGAATCCCTCAAAAAGTGGCTAGAAGCCTCAATTTATTTTGGTATATTTTATTAAAGCTTTGTAAAATAATATCAAAAACTTATTTTATGTAGTTCATGTAGTGAATTTAATATTGATGTAAATCTAACTTAAAAAGCTATATATAAATTATGACATTTTGGAGTGTGCAAAAATTTATGTTGAATGTATGTCTGTTCAAATAAATATTTTAGAAAAAAAAAATTATACTAGTGTTCACTTTTAAGGGAGGAATTAAGACGGATAGACAGGTAATACTCACTTACCTTACTATTACAGAGTGGGGTAAGGGGGTGTTACAATGGATACCACCAACAAAGATGAATGCTGGAGGAGAAGATGAACTTCTTCCAAGAGATGAGTGGATTGAACAACACAAAAGAGCAAAGGGCAAGAACAAGAAGGCTATGGCCATCTTAGCAAGCTTTCTCTCTCTTGAAAAGTGTGGGAGAGTTTAACATTATCCAACTACCTATAGTATGTGGAGGACTTTGGAGAACTACCATGAAGCCACAAAGCAAGTTCGTTCAAGGAAGATTCAACTCCTAATGAACGAATATGAACTCTTCAAGATGAAGTCTAATGAGACCATCAATGAGATGACAAACCGCCTACTCTCCATCATCAATAACATTAAAAAATATAGAAGACATACAAGCCTTGAAGATGTAAATAACAAGATCTTGATAAGTCTTCCAATGAAGGATTATGGTTCAAGAGTGGCAGGTATTGAAGAAGCTAATGAGGATTTGAGCACCATTCCTATCGATGTGCTCATTAGCAAGTTTCTAACAAATGAGATGATTCTTGTAAGGGAAAAAGAGCTTGAAGGAGAAAGAGAGAAGAAAAAGCCCTTTGCTCTCAAGGCAAGCACCATCTCCTTAAAGGTATAAGACTTGGACCTCATTAGTGGTGATGGGATAAGTGAAGAAGAAGATGAGGAGATAGCCATGCTATCTAGAAGAGTAAAGAGAATGATAGTCAACAAGTATGGGACTATCAAAAACTACAAGCAAAGGGCATCAAAGTTCAAAGGCTCCTCATTTAACTTCAACAAAAATAAGGAGGAGATAAAGTGCTATGAATGTGGAAGGAAAGGCCACATAAAATTTGAATGTCTAAGGCTCAAGAAGTATAAGGGAAAATCTCATAAGGATAGAGGAGACAAAGGCCATAAAGCTACATGGGATGATCCTACATCAAGTGATGCTAAAGGGAGCCAAGAAGATGCAGCCAACTTGTGTTTCATGGCTTTGGAGGATAATTCTAATGAGGTAACTTCCACTTCTTCCTCTTTTACATTAAATTCTTATGATGATGATGATGATGATGATGATGATGATGATGATGATGATGATGATGATGTTGATCTTATTGAGGTCATGAGTCTAGAATTAGAGAGATACAAAAAGAAAGTTAATTTCCATAAGAAAAATAACTCCAAACTTAAGGATGATTTATCCAAATTTCAAAAGGTTGTGGAAGAGCTAAAAACTTCTAATGCTTCTCTTAAGAAGTCATTAGATGAGTTTTCATCTAGACCTTCAACCGATTCTTTACTTAAAGAAAACAATATTTTAAAAAATGAGGTTGAGGAATTAAGACTCTTTATCTCTAAATTTCACAAAGGGAAGGAAAGTATGGATACCCTTATTATATCTCAAAGACCTCCCTTAGTGAGACATGACTTAGGCTTTAATGGAGCATTATCTTCATCCACACCTAGAACTACTTTTGTAAGAGCTTCCATACCACAAACTTCCTCAACTGAGGTAGGTGCCTCTAAGGCTAAAAACAAATCACACATTAAAGCCCCTACTCAAAGAAGAAGTAGCAAAGGCTCACTTGGCTTAAGAGGGAAACCTCAAAAGGCCAACCTTGCCTTTTTGTATAAGAGGCATGCACCTAGGAAGGCATTCACAACACGTGATTGTATTTGTTATTGCACTTCCTCTTATGTTTCAAACAAGAAGGTTATGAGGCCAAAACTCCATGTAAAGTGGCAAAAGTCCTTTAAGACTAAGTAATGCCACTATTGCATGAAATTTGGGCCCATTAACATTCATTGTTCAATAAGAAAATTCCATTGGGATCTCTCAAGAACTAACCCCTAAGGACCCAAGTTTTTTTGGGTACCTAAAAGCCAAACTTGAATCTATATGTTATAGGTGTGCCTTAAATCCTTAAGCAACGAAAATGTATGGCTCTTGGATAGTGTATGCCCCAAGGCACATGACCGGAAACAAAAACCTCTTCACAAGTCTCAAACGTGTGGATAGAGGTAAGGTTACCTTTGGAAACAATGCTAAGGGTAAGGAAATTGGCATTGGTTCCATAGGACTTAATGGTATTTCAATCATAAATGATGTAATGTTTGCTGATGGTTTAAAGCATAACTTTTTAAGTGTGAGTCAATTATGTGGTAAGGGAAACAAAGTCACCTTTAGCTCCAATGAATGTCTAGTGATCTCTATAAATGATCAAGAGATATTCAAAGGAGAAAGAGATGACAATACTTACATAATTGACTTACACAAGTTAACTAATGTTTCCACTAGTTGTCTTGTGTCTATTAGTGAAGAATCTTAACTATAGCATAGAAGACTTGGGCATGCAAGTATGGACTTAATTCAAAGCCTTAGCAAAGATGAACTAGTAAATGGGCACCAAAGGTTAAATATTTGAAGGATCAGACTTGTAAGCTATATCAAATAGACAAGCAACAAAAATTATCATTCAAGCTCAAAAATATTGTAAGCACCTCTAGACCTCTTCAATTATTGCATCTTGATTTGTTTAGACCTAGTAGAGTTACTAGCTTAGGTGGAAAACATTATGCATTTGTTATTATTGATGATTACTCAAGGTTTACTTGGGTAATTTTCGTAGCTCATAAAAGTGATACTATTGAAAACTTCAAGCACTATGCCAAAAAAGTCCAAAATGAGAAGGGATATCTCTAAGTTTAGAAGTGATCATGACAAAGAGTTGAAAGGAAAAATCAAACGTTGGTATTCCACTATTGTTTAGAAAATGATATTTCTCATGATTTTTCTGCACCAAGAACTCTTCAAAAAAACCAGGTAGTTGAAAGGAAAAATCGAATGTTGGTAAAAATGGCTAGAACAATGCTTAATGAGTATGGTCTACTAACCTACTTTTGGGCGGAAGCCACTAATACCGCATGTTATATTGCAAATGTGTTTTTAAAAGACCCATTTTAAATAAAACCTCTTATGAGCTTTGTGTTAGAGAAGCGCTTTAAAGGTAATCAACTTTAGCACTTATTGTATATGTTTATTTGATTAATAAAATGCATTTTCATTAATTTAGTATTCATTTGATATATGAATTGATAGTGATCTTAAATCAATTAATGAAGTCCTTGATACATAGCATAGCGTGAAGGAAATCATGATGAGATCATGATAATGGGATTCTTATCATATATATTTATATTGGTATCTAAATTATCCCTAGTCATAGGATTAATGAGACGAGACATTGTTAATCCAGATAGACTAGCATATGTTATATTCCTTGATTGGATCAAGCAGTAGATCTCATAATCTGTAAGCATCAGATGTTTAAAGTTAACAGATGGAAGCTTGCTAAGAGTAGCTAAGTACATTAGATGACCTTCTATGAGACAATCATATGGATTATCTATTCAAATGTCAATGATAGTATCATTATAGCAATGGTGCATGTATCCTTAGACTTGAGGTATTCAAGAATATCTTGGATACTAATTATGTATTTTGACTCCATTCCTTGTTGCCTTATTGAGGTCACTCATAGGATGGTAATTAGGTACAGCTTGAGGTATTCAAAGGTAATTGGATAGCCAACAGAGGATTCATCGCTTTTGATAAAGGAAGAGTATACCCACGGCCTCTTATCGGGATCATTACTCGGGAATCTCTGGCCAGAGTGGAAATGTCCTGAAGATGGTTTTCAGTGACATGTCTAATAGAGTAATGAGTCCCAAGGACAAGATCTAACATTACTTGGGCTAGATGTGACATAGTCAGTCTAGTGAGAGCTGACATATAGTCCATGCTCTGAACCGAATTGGGTATAGTATGGTAAAATGACAAACTGCACATATTGTTGTTTATAGAAATGTTTTGTCAAACCACTGACTTTCCAGTCAATTGGGGGTCATGATGTATTGCTAGATACCGCTCATAACTTGCTCGAATTAATTGTGAAGTCGGGTGGCCAATATAACTGGAAACCTAATGGGTAACACGCATTGGAAGTGTGGAGAATGAATAAAATGGCCTTGGATAAGATCCAAAAATATAAGAGAATTATTTAGGGTCATATCGCGATGGGATCATGGGAAAAAAAATAAAAAATAATTGATCCGGATGTCACGGGCCCACGGGGGCCCGTGGGAAGGCTGGCAGCACTATGCTGTGCGCACGCGGGCCTTTTGGCCAGAGCGCACACCCAACAATGTGAAATTGGCCAATTTTTTGCCAAATTGCCATTTTAGCCCCTAAACCCATTTTGGTAATTTTGCCAACTATAGGGTGTTTAAGTACACCTATAAATAGTATTTTTCATTAGGAAAATACTGATAGCCTCCACCAAAAATTATTTAATAATTTTCTATTTTTCTCTCAAGAACACTCTTCTTTACTAGCACATAGAGAGTGTTCAAGGCTTAACATTTTGAGGTTTCATTCTTCTTTTCAGCATGGATCAACGTTAGCAACAATCCAAGCAACAATCGTTGCGATTTGCGACAACCCAACAAGAAGAAAATTTGGAGAATTGACACAAGATATTAAATGTATAATTTCTAACTATATTTTGAATCAATTAGTTTTAATGGCACCAATAGAATCCTTTGATTTGGGTTTTAAGAAATTTTATTTTTCGCTGTGTTTTATGAATGTGATTAATCCTTAAAACCCAACATTGGTATCAGAGTCATCTTGTATCCATTAAAATTAATTTTGATTAAAGGTGCAATTGGATTGTTTGGTTTTAACATTTTTGGTTCTATTGGTTTGAAAATTTAAAATTAGCTTGTAAAATTCGTTTTAAATATTTTTCTTTCAATAATTTGATTATGGGATGATTATTTTGAAATAAAAATATTTTAAATGTGATTCAAATAATTAATTTTGAATTTATTACAATATTGCTGAAAATTGTATTGTTGATGAACTTGTAATGTTGTTTGGTATGAATGATGGGGCTGTTCATATTTTTCTTATAATTTGATTATAGAAAAAATATTTAGACATGTTGAGAATATGTTTAAACCTCTAGGAGTGTCCAATAATTAATTAAAAATTTTTTAATTAATTTTTCAAACAAACATCGAAACATGCCTGTTTTAGTGTACCCGGCGGGACTGTTTTCGGCGGGACTGTTTTATTTGATTTTTTTTGTATATGAATATTTGGTTTTCAGCACCTTAAAATAATTTTTATGTGATTAAAAATATGTTATTTTGATGTTAGACACATGCCAAAATAAAGTTTCTAGAATTAAATTTCCAAATTAATTCTAGACCGTAAATGAGTCATTTTAAGCGTCTTATATGTTGGCTCGTTTGTCTTGATAATTTTGGCTTGTACTAAAATTATTTTGATGCACTTGAACTGACTTAAAGATGCTTAGAATGATGATTTGTTATTCTGAAAATTTTAGAAATTTTTGAAAATTAATTTTAAATTAATTTAAGGTGAGCAGATTAATATCTCTTATGACTAGAATATGGTATGTATATTAGAATTGAATTGTTTAATTTTTGACATCATAATAACCTAATTTTAAGATAGATTAATTTTGAATTAATTTCTGGAAATATAGAATTTAGTTAATTTGATTAAATATTAATTTACATATTAAAATGACATACAAAATTCAATTAACCATAACAACATAAGTAGGCAATTTCGGTTCAAGTGTTGAAACCGATTTTCAAATTTAGAATCCAAAATTGTCACTACCTTTTTTATGTTAATTTTATGCATTATAGAATGCAGGCTAGAGGTTTATGGAAAGGCATGATGGATGATTATGGACTTAGGTCCAATGTGATTGAGCATGCATGAATTTTGTTTTATGGTAAATAGGGCATACGTATCCCTATCTATCTCTTTTTTCTTATGTATTTCTTTTCTCATTTTACTCCCCTCAAATGTAAATTTAGGTTTTCTATATTTGAAATATGTAATTAGATTACATAGGATTAGGAAAGAATTGAAATGCAATGGAGCAAGAAGCAAAGGAAATGGTGCCATAAACAAGAAGACTTAGAAGTAGGAATTTGATTTCTATTTTTGGGTTGTAATTCATGCATATACCTCGGTAAGACCTAGTCAATCTCTTTATGGCTCAAGAAATTGATTTTAGTATGTCCATAATCATGCCACATAGTTAATGTAACTATCTTCATATATCTATATGATGAATGTACGATATATAAAAGCATGTAATAATAATATGATGAGACTAAATTAATAAAATCCCTCACTAAATAAATAATTATGTCTTATGCCTTCCATTAATATAAGGAGAACCAGAGTTCTTCTAGAGTTAGAGTTGTTGAGTTGCCTCAAGCTCACTCTATAAGAATATGTTTGAACCATTGAAATTAGATTTCATGATTAATGGGTTGGACTTAACCATTATCATTGATTTGTTGGATTTGCGCCAAGGTAAATGTGTATTGGAGGCAAAGTTGGGTAAGTATACATGAGATGTGCAGATATCAAGAGTTGATAGCCTAATGTGTGTGCACACATTAATTAGTTGATATCAAAAGATTCGATAGTTGCATGGATATGCAAGTGGGAGATTGTTAGAGAACTGCTTTAAAGGCAATCAACTTAAGCACTTGTTGTATATGTTTATTTGATTAATAAAAGGCATTTTCATTAATTTGGTATTCATTTGATATATGAATTGATAGTGATCTTAAATCAATTAATGAAGTCCTTGATATATAACATAGCATGAAGGAAATCATGATGAGATCGTGATAATGAGATTCTTATCATATATAATTATGTTGGTATCTAAATTATCCCTAGTCATAGGATTAATGAGACAAGACATTGTTAATCCGGATAGACTAGCATATATTATATTTCTTAATTAGATCAAGCAGTAGATCTCATAATCTATAAGCATGAAATGTTTAAATTTAACATGTGGAAACTTGCTAAGAGTAGCTAAGTACATTGGACGACCTTCTATGAGACAATCATATGGATTATTTATTTAAATGTCAATGATAGTCTCATCATAGCAATGGTGCATGTATCCTTAGACTTGAGGTATTTAAGGATATCTTGGATACTGATTCTGTATTTTGACTCCATTTCTTATTACCTCATTGAGGTCGCTCATAGGATGGTGATTGGGTACAGCTTGAGGTATTCAAAGGTAATTGGGTAGTCAATAGAGGATTCATCGCTCTTGATAGAGGGAGAGTATACTTACGGCCTCTTATTGGGATCTTTACTCGGGAATCTCTGGCCAGATTGGAAATGTCCTGAAGATGGTCTTCAGTGACATGTCTAATAGAGTAATAAGTCTTAAGGACAAGATCTAACATTACATTAGGCTAGATGTGACGTAGTCAGTCTAGCGAGAGCTAACACATATTCTATGTTTTGAACCGAGTAGGGTATAGTATGGTGAAAGGATGAATTGCACATATTGTTGTCTGTGGAAAGGTTCATAGTCAAATCACTGACTGTTCAGTCAATTAGGGGTCATGATGTGTTGCTAGATACTACTCATGACTTGCTCGAATAATTGCACATATTGTTATATATGGAAAGGTTCATAGTCAAACCACTGACTTTCTAGTCAATTGGGGGTCATGATGTGTTGCTAGATACTACTCATGACTTACTCGAATTAATTGTTAATTCGGGTGGCCAACATAACCGGGAACCTAATGAGTAACATGCATTGGAAGTGTGAAGAATGAATAAAATGGCCTTGGATGAGATCCAAAAATATGAGAGAATTATTTAGGGTTGGATCGTGATGGGATCATGGGAAAAAAATAAAAAAAAAATCGATTCGGAGGTCACAAGCCCGTGGCAAGGCTGCCAGCCTTGTGCTGTGCACACGCGGGCCTTTTGGCCAGCGCGGGCACAGTAATGTGAATTTGGCCAATTTTGGTAATTTTGCTAACCCTAAGGTGTTTAGGAACACCTATAAATAGTATTTTTTATCAGAAAAATACTGATAGCCTCAACCAAAAATTATTTGATAATTTTCTATTTTTCTCTCAAGAACACTCTTCTTTGCTAGCACATAGAGAGTGTTCAAGGCTTAACCTTTTGAGGTTTCATTCTTCTTTTCTGTATGGATCAACGTTAGAGACGATCTAATATTGGATTGTTGTGGTTTGTGACAACCCAACAAGAAGGAAATTTAGAGAATTGACACAAGAAATTAAAGGTATAATTTCTAACTATGTTTTGAATCAATTAGTTTTAATGGCACAAGTAGAATCATTTGATTTGGGTTTTAAAAAATTTTATTTTCCGCTGCGTTTTATGAATATGATTCATCCTCAAAACCTAACACTTGGGAATGGAAGAAAACCCAATATCTCATGTCTTAGAGTATATGGTTACAAATGCTTCGTATTAAATACCAAAGACAACCTTAGAAAATTTGCCTCAAAATCGAATAAGGGCATATTTCTTAGTTATTCCACCTCTAGCAAAGCTTATAGAGTCTTTAATAAAAGAACATTAGTTGTAGAAGAGTCTATGCATGTTAATTTTGATGAATCATATAGACTTGTTGTAGGGAAAGGTATTCCTTTGGATGATGTTGTAGGTTCCATGGAGAATCTCAATCTTAATCAAGTGGAACAAGAGTATTCAATAAAAAAGAATGATCTTGATGAGGAACAAGAGGAACAACTTCAAGAGGAGGAGCAACCCCAAGATCAAGAGCAAGGAACTAATGAACTAGCAAGGGAGTAGAGGTTTGCAAGAAACCACCCAAAGGAATAAATCATTGGTGATCCTACAAAAGGTGTAAGTACTCGTTCCAAATTTCTTAATTCTAATCTTGCTTGTGTATCTCAAATTTAACCAAAGTCAATTGATGAAGCTTTGGATGATGAGAGTTGGGTGATTACTATGTAAGATGAACTTAATCAATTTGAGAGGAATAAGGCTCGAACCTTGGTTCCATGTGTTAAGGACTACCTAATTATTGGTAATAAGTGGGTCTATAGAAACAAACTAGATGAGGATGGTAATATTACAAGAAACAAAGCTAGATTGGTTGCTAAAAGGTATAACCAAGAGGAAGGCATTGATTATGATGAAACCTTTACCCTTGTAGCATGATTAGAAGCAATTCGTATTTTGTTACATGAATTTCAATCTTTTTCAAATGGATGTAAAAAGTGCTTTTTTAAATGGTTTTATATCGGAGGAAGTCTATGTTGAGCAACCTCTCGGTTTTGAAGATCATGCTTTTCCAAACCATGTCAACAAACTCACTAAGGCCTTGTATATATTAAAGCAAGCTCCTAGAGTTGGTATGAAAGACTTAGTGTCTTTCTTATAGAAAATGGATTTTCAAAAGGGCATGTTGATACAACTTTTTTATTAAAAAACATAAGTATGACACTCTTATTATTCAAATTTATATTAATGACATTATCTTTAGGTCTATAATGAGGATCTTTGCTAAGAATTTGTTAAGTGTATGACTAGGGAATTTGAAATGAGCATGATGGGAGAGCTCAAGTTCTTCCTTGGACTCCAAATTAAGCAAAGTAAAGATGGCATCTCTATCAACCAATCCAAGTACACTAAGGAATTGATAAAAAAATTTAGGATGGACGAATGCAAGAATGCCAAGACTCCAATGGGTACATCAACAAAATTAGATAAAGATGAAAAGGGTAAAGTTATTTATGAAAAGCTTTATAGAGGTATGATCGGCTCACTTCTTTATTTAACTGCCTCTAGACCCGATATTATGTATAGTATATGCTTATGTGCTAGATTTCAATCATGTCATAAAGAATCACATTTGAATACGGTACAAAGAATTTTAAAATATCTTCATGGCACCATGCATTTAGGCTTTTGGTATCCTAGGAATACTTCATTTCATATCATTGGTTTTTCATATGCCGACTACGTCGGTAGTCTTTTGGATAGAAAAAGCGCATCCGGAACTTGTCACTTTATTGGTGAATGTTTAGTTTCTTGGCATAGCAAGAAACAAGTTTCGATTTCCTTATCCACTGGCGAATTGTTATTGCACTTAAGTTCTTTGGATGAAACAATAACTCAAGGATTATGGCCAAGTGATTAATCACATTCCCATCAAATGTGATAACACTATTGCAATAAAGCTCTCAAAGAATCCCATTCAACATTCTAGAAGTAAACATATTGATATAAGACATCATTTTTTTAAGAGATCATGTCCAAAATAGTAATATGGTGTTAGATTTTGTTGACACTAAAAACCAATTAGCAGATATATTTACCAAGCCTTTAAATGATGAAAGGTTTTGCTTTATAAAAAGAGAGCTTGGTATGCTTGATGGGAGCACATTGTGTTGAGAAAACTTTAAATCATACTTTTACATGTATAAACATGTTTATGTGAATTATGTGCTCTTTATTTGATTGATGTGGATGTTATGCTTCTTGTTTGATTCATGACCTTTTGTATACATAAGTTGATATTTTAAATCTATTAAAGTTCAATTTAATGAGCTAAGAGAGTCTTATTATCAAAAATCATTCATGATCATAACCTATGATATGCCACACTAGGGTACTTTAGTCATATTTTCTTCCTTTCCTCTAATCCTCTGAGTACCTGTAACTCCCGCTCAAGAAATACATTTCGCGCTCGAGAACAATGTCCCACTTGGGATATTATCCCTTCCGCTCGTGACTTCTTGGTCTTCGAATTGATCATTGTAATTCATTTTTTCCTACTCGAGAAACCCCATTTTCCGGTTAAGACATTTGAAAATAATCCGTTGCACCTCTTTAAACGTGCATGCTTGGGAAACTACCTGTCTCCCTCGGGATTGTGTCCAAAAATTCAAATTTTTCTGACTATTGGAAGGTTCTCGTTTGGGAACCCCCTTAGTCCCTATTGGGACTACCTCGATGGCAGCCTTTTGTAACTGCCACCAATCAAATCCATCTATCATAACTCCTATTAAAACACCTTAAACAGTAACTTGCCTCTTAAAACTCTATAAATACCTCACTATTTTCATTCTTTTCCTCACTTTTGCATCAGAAACTCTCTCTTTCTTAAATATTTTATCTCTAAAACTCAATATCTTCAAACTCCTTCTCTACACACCCTCTCCAATGGCACAAAAAATTGGCACTTCGAAATCAAGAGCCTCCTAAGGCAAAGGAGTGACCTCTTTTTCCAACATCTCTTCCTTTAATGATATCTTCAATGCCTTTTCAAAAGAGGAGAAGAAGCGGTATGCCAACATCACTACCAAGAAGTTCATATCAAACCACACCCTCAATCTTGACAATCTTGAAAAATTGGATGTCAAAGATGAAGTCATCAGCACTCTTGAAGAAATGGGGCTGACAAATTTCATCATACCCCTTAAAGATGGCCATGATGAACTCACCATCGAATTCCTCTCCACTCTTCAAGTGATTAAAGACCCAAAGCACCCTCTCGGCTATTACGGCATTCAATTTCATCTCTTTAGCCAACCATAAGAGATGACAAAGCATCAACTTGCAGATGCTTTTGGCTTAAAAAAGGTAGGCCTCATCAATACTCAAGCCATGCATATTTCTCCCCTTGATGTGTGGAAAAATATTTTGCTTGAAACCCGTCTTGAGAAAAAATCTCATGCTAAATACATCAAAATGCTTTCTCACTTCATCCTTCATAGAATCATCACTTTCATTATTAATGCAAGAAGTGAAAGTAATGAGAAAGTCACTCATGAAGACCTTTTCTATCTTTATGCCATGATTCACTAAAGACCTACAAATACGGCCCACCTTCTTCTTGAGAAATTTCAATCCATGGCCTCCACCACCAAAGGAACCATCTCTCTTCATGCTTAAATTACTTATCTTACAAGGCATCTTTATCTTATGACGGATGAAAATTGTGCTCTTTTCTCTTCATCCGCTCTCAATATGAGAACTTCTTGTACATCCAATATCTTCTTAATTGCAAGGCAATTGCAAGGCCCTTTAAGTACGTTAATACCTTTTTCTATGCCTTTAGAGAGCATGGCACCTAAAAGGCAACTCAATAGGCCACAAGGAAGTGTGCAAGGCTTTCCATAGGAGGAGAAAATTCAAGTGCACCAGAAATGCCTCAACCACTACCTTCTCAACCACAACAAGTCACGTTGCAAAATCTTTATGACTTTCAGATGCAATCCTTCAACACCATGAGGGATATGATGCAACACCTTCATTTGGATATTCAAAGCATGCAAGGGCAACTCAGTCATAATGTATGCACTCATAGCTTTGAACAAGCCCCACCATTTGAGGGGGAGCAAGGCATTCATGAAGAGGAAGAGGGTGGTGAAGAGGAAGATGAGGCAAGTGATGAAGAAAGAGAAGCATAAATTAGTCCAATTTTTAATTTGTTCTTTCATTTTTAGGCTAAGTACTTAGAAGTATGGTTTATCATTTTTAGATTACGCATTCTTTTTTCATAAAACACATTTCTACTTTTCAATAGTATGGCTTTTATTGTTTATTTCTTACTCTCCTAGTGATTGCAACTTTTTTGCTTTATATGCATCTATTATTTTTTATATTGACAGAGAAGAAGATAGAATATGACAAGTATGCAAAAATTGACTTTATTTTTAAATTGATAACTTAGTCAATTATGTTGACTTTAATAACCTTTTTTTACTTAAGTTATTTAATACGTTTTCTGCCTTTAAATGATGTGAATCTTTACATGCTTATTATTTAATATGTCAATTTGATAATAGCACTATCAATTTGTTATTTTTGCCTAGTTTGATTGTCAAAATCAAAAAAGAGAGATTATTAACCTTAGGGTGACTGCTCTATAACATCCTCGACTGTTCGTACATGCATTATCACATATATTTCATTTGAACATGTACATTTTATAAATGTTATTCACATGAAACATATGTATACATATTGATTTTGGCATGAACATGTTCATGAGATAGACTTAACATGAATCAGTTTATTACAAAAGAAATAAGTCAAATGTAACTAGTTATAATTTAGATAAGGACACAAGATATTGAAAATGAAATTAAATAAAATGATAAAATTGAAATAAATGAAATTTGGCATAGTTAATTATTTAGATTGAACAATTGGCTAGATAGCATTTTTGGCATTGACTAGTTACATGTAAAAAAATTTAGAGAAAATAATAAAAATTAATTAATTAATTAAATAATAAAATTAGTAAAGTTAAAAAAAAAAAAAGGAAGAAAGGATAAGGCAAGGTAGGTTTGGCTTATCTATTGCTGCCTATTTTGCCTTTCACACAGTTTGAAGAGCCATTTCTTCCCAGCCCGTTTCTTCTTCTTCTCCTCCCATAAGAGCCTTTTTTTCTTCATTGTTTCACTTATGTTTTGCTGTAAATTCAGCCCTTGAAAGTTTGTTCTTAGTAAATAATCATCTCTTCTTTTTTAAGTGTTCATTATGACTTATTAGGGTCTGTCACAAGCAGTGTTTTGCAACTCGATTTTGAAAGCTATAGAGACTGATTCTAGAAAGATGTCAAACATAACACTTGTAGCTTTATGTCTTAGGTTTATGGATATATAAATAGTTTTGGACGATTTGGTGTCTGTGTAAAGATATTGGCAACAGACTGGAACTGGTTCAATTGAGGAACCTAGCTAAATCACTTGCTGTTTTGGTTATTTTTCTATATGATAGATTCGGATTGATGAAACTATTAAAGTTGTAGATATATGTGTTATATAGCTGTATACTAAATTTCAGAGCCAGAATATGGGCGAATGTTGAGTTATAGGTAAGAGAGTCATGTCTGTTTCATATTTAAGCTGCCTGCTCAGTGTCATATGCAGGTGCAGTCAGTTGTTTACCAATTTTGAACTCCTTATAGACATAATCTGTAAATGGTTAGAACATGAAAATTATAGGTACATATTTTAGATAAAGTTTGGCATAAGTATCACCTAAATATATTATGTATTGTATGAGTTATGACCTTCACAAGTTAGACTAGTTTGGATGTCAGCCCTGTTTCTAATTAGTCACAATTACCCTACCATATGAGGACCTTAGAGGCAGAATGGATGAAAGTTGTCACATGAAAAATGATCTATTTTAAATATCTATGTGCATACAAAGTTTCATAAAAATATAACATACATGTTGTGCGATATGAAGAATCAAAATTGGTGGCCCAAAACTGCCTAAGGGCAAAAATAGGGCAGAAAATAGAACATGTATATAGATTGCATCAAAAATTACACAATAATTCAATTGTTCTAAAATTTTGATATGTTATAGTCCTACATGTTAGCCTTAATTAGAAGCAAGAATAATACAAATTGGACTAGTATAGAAAAAGTTATAAGTTACTGAACACATGAAGGTCACACTACCATAATACCAAACCCTAGTTAGTGGTCCATATTATGCATATTTCAATTTGTTTAAGTTTCACTAAGTTTATTTAGATACCAATTGGCCAAGTATACATTCAATTAGGTCCACAGCATATTAGAGAGCCTTAAGGAAGTGAAAGACAGTAAGTTAGAGGCTTAGTAGCAAAAGAAAAGGTGAGTTTAATTATCAAACGATTTCTTTGGTACGTGTTACGTGTAATGTGACTTGATTTGCTTTATTTGAATTACACGATGGCTATGATATGGTCAATGAGACTGTATCGAATGTAAAGTACATGTATAGGTTTTCTTTGTATAAGGCAAAAGTTGACTGAAATATATAATGATTATTGCAAATGCATATGTATATTGACTTAAAAGGCGTTGTGACTAGCTAAATAGCATTGAAAAGCAAAAGAAGATGCCTATGGCCCAAACAAATGTTCAAAAATAAAAGAAAAAGGCCTATGGCCTAACAAATGTGCAGATGTTACAAATGATCAAGCTAGCTAGCAAATGCAAATGTTCATATGGAAACCCAAGACAATGTCTGTTTAGCTTGGTCACAACAATAAGAAAATAACATAAGCATAAGCAAATGAAATGTTTACAAGAATTAATATTATTTATATTCATGTGATATTGATAAATAGAATGACATGTAAAATGTGTACGAATGGCGATTATTACTTGTAACTGCGATTGGCTTGGTACTTTAGAGAGCTTTTGATAATTATTCTCATTGAGTTGCAACTCATCAAATTGCATTATTTTTCAGGAAGAGTTGTGTAATTAGCTCATTTTGGAAGTGCATTCTGTATAAAAGACATGGATCACAGGTCACCGGCCGAGCCTCACCAATCTCTCTCCTTGCATTTCAAATATGTATAGGAACATGTCTTTTATGTTTTGGACTATATGTCTGTATACATATAATATAGTGAATACGCAATGATGTGATATATATATATAATGATTGTTGCAAATGCATATGCATATTGACTTAAAAAGCGTTGTGACTAGCTAAATAGCATTGAAAAGCAAAAGAAGATGCCTATGGCCCAAACAAATGTTCAAAAATAAAAGAAAAAGGCCTATGACCTAACAAATGTACAAATGTTACAAATGATCAAGCTAGCTAGCAAATGCAAATGTTCATATGAAAACCCAAGACAGTGTCTGTTTAGCCTGGTCACAACAATAAGAAAATGACATAAGCATAAGCAAATAAAATGTTTACAAGAATTAATATTATTTGTATTCATGTGATATTGATAAATAGAATGACATGTAAAATGTGTACAAATGGCGATTATTACTTGTAACTGCGATTGGCTTGGTACTTTAGAGAGCTTTTGATAATTATTCTCATTGAGTTGCAACTCATCAAATTGCATTATTTTTCAGGAAGAGTTGTGTAATTAGCTCATTTTGGAAGTACATTCTATATAAAAGACATGGATCACAGGTCACCGGCCGAGCCTCACCAATCTCTCTCCTTGTATTTCACATATGTATAGGCACATGTCTTTTATGTTTTGGACTGTATGTCTGTATACGTATAATATAGTAAATACACAATGATGTGATATATATATATATATAATGATTGTTGCAAATGCATATGCATATTGACTTAAAAGGTGTTATGACTAGCTAAATAGCATTGAAAATCAAAAGAAGATGCCTATGGCCCAAACAAATGTTCAAAAATAAAAGAAAAAGGCCTATGGCCTAACAAATGTGCAAATGTTACAAATGATCAAGCTAGCTAGCAAATGCAAATGTTCATATGGAAACCCAAGACAGTGTCTGTTTAGCCTGGTCACAACAATAAGAAAATGACATAAGCATAAGCAAATGAAATGTTTACAAGAATTAATATTATTTGTATTCATGTGATATTGATAAATAGAATGACATGTAAAATGTGTACGAATGGCGAT